>CABEEJ010001117.1:0-85879 GCA_901482245.1 Timema douglasi | reverse complement strand
GGTTCGAATCTCGGTCGGGTGAACTGGGGGGGGGGGTTCCTAAATTGTTTTCCACTCTCCCTCCACGCAAATGCGGGTTCACTTCCTCTAATTAAACCTTCCCAATTCCTAATCCATTAGAGTAATTAGTACTTAAAGCGTATAACCCGAACGGGTAGTAAGACGAGGTGCTAAATATTATTATTATTAATCTCAAAGACTTGCTTTGAACCAACGATAGGACAACTGCTAGTGTGAACTTAAATCAAGAAATTCCCAAATAAAATAGAAAATAACTCTTTTATACAAGATATCAACATTATCGCTAAGTAATTTACATTGATACATTCGTAAAGTTATTGAAAGCTTACAAAATATGTTGTGGCTGTTAATTGCATACTTGCAATCATGGGAACAAAATAATATAATAGAAATACATTTCTTTCTAAAGCAAAACTAATTTATTAATTTTAAAAAAATGCCTCATAATTATATATATTAAAATTGAAAAATGATTAATGATTAAGTTCTTTCAACTGTTTCATAATTTTCTTTTTTTGCCCTAGAACTTAATATTATATAAAATATTGAGTGTTCCCAATAGGCTGAAGAAATTGTATTGCTACGTATACATATATATATATATATATATACCATTAAGGCGATGAAATAATATATGCGTGTCTATACAACATATATGTGTATTATATTATTTATAAATAAGATCCCAACAATGCTATAAAGCAGTGAAGTGGTGTTCTAAAAAGAGTCTCTCCTTTGAATTCTTGCTTGAATGGATTTTCTGAGAAGAGCTTTTATCTTGAATCCTTTGAAAGGTTAGAAATTTTCCAGGAATAACCTATCAGGATATTGTAACAATACCAACCTGATTCTTTAAAATAAGCTATGTAATTCAATAGTAACCACTGCTAAAAGAAATTTTTTAAATAATAAAATGTAACTTATATATTTTTTTTGTTTGACATTATATTTGTTTTTCATGCTTACATTTGTATTTAAAACTTTTAATTATTATCTAGTGTACCAAATATATTTGATATATTGGCAAGTTATGTGAAATTAAACTATATTTAAATTAACATTTGGTATGTTTAGTTTAATTCTAACATAATCATTAAAATATTTATTGATAAATTACATTTTGACACTGGAATCGAACCAGGGATCATTTGTTAGGTTCCATGCAAAACTGACAAATTAAAATTGGTAAAACCGATAGCATGGATTCTAACCACATGTTATTGTGGCGGTGTTTCTAATAGCTGCTAGATATCTGACAATCGCACACGTCCATCACATATTATTATTAGCACCGCGTCTCACTACCCATTAGGGTTATACGCACTTACGCTAATGTTGTAATGGTAGGGTGATTGTGAGATGAAATGGAGGACCTACAGTTTAACGTGGAATCCGAACCACGGTGGAGGCCTGGCATTCCGCTCCATCACATACTCCACCGTAAGCTATGAAAAATATAACCCTGAGAATGGTACAGGCCTGGCTGGATATCTCACTGGTAAGGTATTGCTATGCAGAACCAAGGTCATGTTTAGAACCACAATTATCCATACCAAAGACTGATTTCAAAGGAGTGTGTCGAAATAAAATTATGTTTTAAACAATGCATATGTCACCGTGAAAGCTGGAAACGCAATGACTGCCGGTAATCGACCACGATTTCTGGGATTTCCTATTTCACACTGGTAGAGTTCAGAAATTCAATTTATCTAACAGTCTTTCGCCCGCGTACATCCGTAATCGAAAGATCCAAAATGGCGATTACCAGTAATCGTGAGGGTATGCCCATGTATATTGGAAATAAAGGAAGAGTGCACTGCGAATCTATCCGCGCGACAGAAACTACATGTTCCAGCGGTGGCGTGCTACTGTAGTTGTGCAGTCACCTTGCTTAGCCTAACCTAACATAACCTAAATAACTTTAAACTGTAGTGGTCTAGCCTATTTGTAAATCCTCGTTTACACACAACACAACACGATCCCAACAAGTTTTGTTACAAAATAAACGCACTCCCGTGTTGTTGGGGATGTCGGCCAACATGTTGGTGTTGGGAGAGCCGGTCAGAGCCAACAAGTTGTGTTGGGTTGTGTTGGATCTTTTGTTGGAGACAATAAACGACCAATACAACATGTTGGCTGATTTGGGAGAGGTGACCTCTTGGTCTAGGGGTAAGGTGTCGGACTTCTGTGCTGGGGTCTAGGGTTCAATCCTCGGTCTCGGCAAAGATTTATCTGATTATCAAACCCTTCCTTCACCTCTGACAAGACATCTTGTGAATGTGGGGAATGCCAGGCCTCCACCGTGGTTCGGATTCCACGTTAAACTGTAGGTCCTTCATTTCATCTCACAACCACCCTACCATTACACATTATCGTAAGTGCGTATAACCCGAACGGGTAGTAAGACGCGGTGCTAATAATAATAATAATAATTTGGGAGGCTCTGCGCATGACCTGTAGAGTCGAGTCAGTGTCTAGCCTTGGCAACGCACGTGTTTTGTGGCTATACATGAGGCTCCCATAAAGCGAAGAGTTGTAGCAATTTTTTTCTCCCTGAGTCACAACATTATTTCTTTCCACTTTACCACGTAAATGAGGATAAATAAACGTGTAACTAAGCATTCATTCAAAGTCCACCTATGACATGCTAACAAAGTTATAAAATCCACTTTGCAAATGTAGGTAATTCATTATTCCCATGTATGCACCTTCAAATAGACGTTTAGGCAAAAAAAAAAAAAAAGTTCGAACCCCCTACTGTTTCTTACGTTGGTTTTTTTTTCCGCAAGAGTATACTTCCTGTCAACACAATATATGAAGAACGGCAAGTAACATGATGTTATCCATGGCCAAAAATGTGTAGACTGATTAAAAACAAGCGGAGGACCCCGGATGTTGGTCCAACAAGTTGGCGACAATAAATGCAGCTTACTTTTCCTCATGTGTTGTCTCCCAACATGTTGGCTCCAACTTGTTACATAATAAATGAGGCTTGAGGGTGTAACGACATTTATGATAGTATTGTTTGTAATTATTTGCAGCTTCTCTATAATGGGGTATTTTGTTCAAGGGTTCAATTATTAATTTCCAGGTAACTGCGGTGAAGTAAAATCGTTGCTGTTATGTTTTTTTTACGGAAATCACCGGTGGATGTTAGAAACTAACATTCACTTCCGACATCAATGAGTGTGAACCATTGAATCCCAGAAATCGCGGTCGATTACCTGTAATCGTCCCGTTTCCATCTCTCACGATGACATATACACTTTACAGGAAGCGTTGGAACAATTTTACAATTATAGGTCATTACAAAAATTATTATAATTTTTAGCTCATATTTAATTACCGATCTATACTACCTACTACAGTATACACCAAGTCTAGGTATCTGGTTATCATGGATAGCTTTGCCAAAGTAACAGCTATATATATATATATTATTTAAAACTTATATATGTATATATAAGTTTTAAATAAAATTATTGTATTAATGTGTTTAGTTTTGGACCGTGTTGAAGAAATAACTTCCAATGTTTTGGGTGTAACTCCAACATTCATAATCTGGAGTGAAGGATGAAATAAGTAGTTGGACGAGAATTTTAGGTCCATCTATAGACTTGACCAGTACCTTATATTAAATTTCCTTGTAAACAACTTGTATCATCATTCACTATCCAAGATGTTTGCTGCCGTAGCTACATCCAAAACGTTGGAAGCTATTACTTAGACGTGGCTAAGCCCATACACATTAATTTTAATTCAAGCAGTTGACGCGAAAGCCACCAATGAAATAAAAAGTCTTAATCCAAAATGCTGTTGACTAGAAAACTACTCAAGTGATTTTTACTTTTCTTTCTTTATTAGATTTCCCTTTGAAAACGTAGAAAAATCCATGCCAGTAAGCAGTAGACAAAAGACTAATTATAATCTAGCGTGATTTAAATATAAAATGATGCTCTGGTTTCAAATTAAACCCAGGTTCACTCGGGTGGTTTTCCTTAAATGGTTTCTCACTCTCGAACTGGTAGTGAGACGTGTGTAACATCAAATCATAAACCAATTTATGGGATCAGGTTTTTACACGCTTATAAATAAATACAATATGTATACATTTATATGGCAAGGAGAAAATATTAGTATTATATTTGTATTAATATAATATTTATAAAAATAATGATTTCTATAATTTTAATAACTTTTACTGAAAATAAATCTGTGGCGAAACTACTCTCAAATAATTCCATCCTTAGTTTCAAATTTATACTAATTTCTTTGACGCTATTATTATTTATATATATATATTTTTTTAATTTAGAAAATTTGTATATATCTATTTGGTAATCGTTTTTCAATAATTATAATCTAATGGTAAACATAATCCCCAAGAATATAATTTCACTATAATTATATATATGAATGAAATATACTATTTTAACCATTATGACAACCGTTCGCTAATATTTCAGTAATTAAATTTAGTATTTAAGAAAACTATAAGCTTATTTACTCAATCCATGCATTTCAATATTTCATCACAGCTTCTCATAGATCATAGCTACTCCTTGGTAAGTTGTTGACAGAACACATACATAGTAACGATAATAATAATGAAATGTTTATAATGCATAACGTTAATATAGTCAACCAATTCTCGTCTTGCTATTCTGAAGCTCACTGTTTATATGTAAACGTATCACAGAAATTTAATTGATCCAAGGCATATTATAAAATATAATATAATGACGTGTGTGTATTCTATAGGATACACTTTAATTTCAAAGTTTTCACAATCAAATTAAACATACAAATAAAATATCTTACCTTTTGATTAAATTCCATTAAAACTAATTGAATATTTTACTATGTTAAAAAGTACTATATTAAATACGCTTTTAGTTCAGTAATTAAGTGAGTAAATAAACACGTAATATTCCAAAAGTAATTATTTATGTTGTAATAAAGATTTTTATATTTCATCACAACCTGAAAGGCAGTAAAGACTCGTGGAGGTAGAAATGTAATATTCAAACTTATATATATGCGATCAAATAATATATTAATAATATTTTTAATATTCCTATATTCAATACTATATAATTTATTTGAGGTATATTGCGGCCGGGGTTCAATCCTCGGTCCCGGCACAGATTTATCTGATTACCAAACCCTTCCTTCACCTCTGACAAGACATCTTATGAATGTGAGGAATGCCAGGCCTCCACCGTGGTTCGGATTCCACGTTAAACTGTAGGTCCTCCATTTCATCTCACAATCACCCTAGCATTACACATTAGCGTAAGTGCGTATAACCCGAACGGGTAGTAAGACGCGGTGCTAATAATAATATTTGAGGTATTTAATGTGCACTTTCTGAACTGACTGATTATGTCAGTACACCACTTATAAACTAATCTAAATCTATAACAGACACAACATCCAGTTACAAGCAGCTATTTCATCACTGTGAAAGGTGACACCCACATTTCACCAGCAATAAATTTTTCAACCATGCCAGTAAACGAACCCAGTGCCCTTATTCATTACTATAAAATACGATTAGTAGGAAATATTTTAATATAATCTTGTTCCTCAAATAAAAGATGTATATATATATATATATATATATTTATTTCAAATAAGTATACTTTGCTTAAAAACAAAAATACAACACTTATTTGTAAAAGTTACTAGGTTTCTATCTGCAAGCTTATAAAAGTGAATTCAGGTTTCATTTTTCCTCACAAACCATCTGTAAAACTTGTTTAGTGTAAAATGAACTAACGAAGACTATTTTGTTCATCTTGGCACGTCTGTCTTGGTAAAGAACACTCCAGGCTAGGCACATTAGAGAAGTTGAACATGACAAGAGTTTAGAGTTTCACCTTCTAGGCTCAAGATGAAGAAGCTTAACTACTATAAAAAAAGACGGTCCACCCCACGCCCACCCACAACTCTCACCACCTATCCAAAAACAACCTTCCTCGGTATCGATCCAAACCCTCTAGCTGAAAAGAGGTTTTTCTAAACTGCTTGCTTCAGGCTCCACCACTAGAGTCGACTAGATTTACAAATTAAAGATGAGGCGAGGTAGAATATTTAAATAGAGGCCGATTCGTATCTAACACATTCAAGTTTATAACAGGACATTCATCGTTTGCATACACACAACTTTGCTTTCAATTACAGGAAGGAAGTTGTAATTTGCGCACTGGCATCAAACAACGCTTATAGACACGCAGATTAATTAAGGATGTTCATGGGAGTTTTGAAATGTTTAGTTTTGTTCGTTTCCTCGGTGGATCAACAAATATTAAACATAAACTAAACTTTGTTGGGGATTCTTTCTAATATTTTAATTGTTTTGTATTTTTTTTTGTATTTATAGCAAAACATTAATTAATGCAAATGAACAAATTAAATTTTTATAAAAAATAAAATGTGAATGAATTTCCCTTACCATGCTTATTTTAGAATTTTTTTTTTTTTTAATTCCGGAATAATAAATAGTTACCCACTAAAAGGAAATTCAAAAAATATATCTTAACTCTACTAAAAGCCCTTACTTAATTAAATTCTAAGTTGGAAGTAATTGCGTGAAATAGACATAGTTTCTAGATCTAAATTTTTGTTTTAAAAAATTATTATAGACTATATTTGGAACAATGATTATTATGGTAGCATTTTTTAAATGTTGTTGCCATCTTGCAGTACTGTTTGATCACTTTATTCATATTTTTGATGAGCCTGCCTATAATGTGAATCAGAGGTGAATTTTCTCGAGTCTTCTTTAAAGAGGAAACTCTTTTCTTTCTTTTATATATTCTTTGAGGCATAAACAAAAACGTCCCTTCCAAACAATAAAAAATAAGTTATACAACATAAAATAATGTATTCTTATAACACCGGGTAAGGTTAGAACTGACAAACTGCTAAAACCAGTAAGTGCTATTCTGTTTAAATGTTCAAAAATGGTCAAATTATAGCAATGGATATTACTAAGAGCCATATTTTCTCATTTAAAATCTACAGAATCTATAAGCAATCTACGAATACTAACAGTAAAAAAACTTGAAATCTATATATTTTTAAATATTTTAGTAATTTTAAAGGATCGGGAACAAATGTCACAGTTGGAAGTGTTAGTTATTATTATTAGCACCGCGTCTTACTACCCGTTCGGGTTATACGCACTTACTCTAATGTGTAATGGTAGGGTGATAGTGAGATGAAATGGAGGACCTACAGTTTAACGTGGTATCCGAACCACGGTGGAGGCCTGGCATTCCCCACATTCACAAGATGTCTTGTCAGAGGTGAAGGAAGGGTTTGGTAATCAGATAAATCTGTGCCGGGACCGAGGATTGAACCCCGGCCGCCAGCATAGAAGTCTGACACCTTACCCCTAGACCGCCAGGTCACCCAAAAACTATAATAATGTGTGATAATTGTATGGTGTAATTGCTTCATAAATGCCATTCCCAAAATAAATACTTTCTTGTGAGGATATTAATTACTTCAAATAGGCTGTACCCTAACCATATTCACTAGAAGGGAAAATGACAATGAGAGACGAATGAATAATCTCCCTGGAGAGGATGTTATGAAACTAGTTTTAGAATATCTCTCATTTCCAGTGAGTATTTTCTAGATAGAAACCACTAAACTCTCCGTTTTGTCAGACACACTAACTTTGCAACTTCAAAACAGTATTTGACCATAATTGAGAGTGACGATGAAGCGAGCTTGAGGCTACCACTAACTTCAGCTTAGTTTGACTCCATTAAGGACGGAATAAAGTGTATACATGGAGCTAAAGGCAGTATCACTCACAAGCTTTAACTAAAACGATATCCGAATCAATTTATCTAAGAGATGGTTGCAACGTTAATTAAATAATGCTTTAACTAACTCAGTTAAAACTAAGGCTGTGTGATTGAAACAAGTGTTCAACAATTTATGGTTGCTGGCTTTTTTTCTGTTCAATCCACTTTTTATCTATAAAATATGTATTTAACTACTTTTATTTGATGGAGTAAAGTAAGGTAGAATTTCAACTAACTATCCACGCATTTGCGTGGAGTGAGGGTATGAAGCAAACTAGGAAATATAGTCTCAGTAAACTCGGCTGGAGTTTTAAACCTGCCTTCCCAGTAATGGCAAACTAGATTAAATAAGCTTGACACATAGTCTACGCATACACCAATGTCAAACAGAGTTACTTATAACACAAACTTTATCAGGCAAAAAAGGTATTTAGCCTTACATAAATATATATATATATATATATTTATTCTGAAATATTTATTTATTTGTCAACGTTTAACACTAAAAGGTACAAGCACATGCGTATACCTTGACATCCTATCAACGGTCATATTGACAGAGAGTCATAAACAATGTTATATGAAATATGCTCCATTTATTTAATTATATGCTTCATAATGTCGTAGCCTACTTTTGAATGAAGGTGGATGATACATATTCATTAACATGCATCTATGTATGTGTGAAATCAAGGATTCTATAAAATTCCAAAGCTCTCTATATAATGCCAGAGTGGTTTTGGCAAAGTATGAAATACACGAGTTATTCTGTTGTATTTCATACTTATTTTCAAGTGTTTTTTTTTGTATTTTTGAAGACCCGAAATATGTTATCAATTCATTTATTCAGTTCTATTTAAGTCTTGCACCGTTTACTTGCAGGTTCACCTAATTCCTTTGATTTAAGTTAGTCAGGTTAGGTTATTTTAGAATAGGGTAGTTAGGTAAGGTAAGATTAGGCCAAGTTAGATTAGGTTAGGTTAGGTCAGGATAGGTTAGGTCAGGTTAGATTAGCTATTGTTCACGGTAATATATAATGACTGGTTGTTCTATAAATGTCCTAAGAAAAGTATGAAATACAACAGCAAAATTAATTTATTTCATACTTTGCTAAAACCACTTAGGAATCATATAGAATGTCAAGACATTTTATAGAAATCCTGGTTTACACACATTACCGTTAACATATACAAAAATACCTATACATAATATATCTATATGTTTAAAAACTTATTATATTCATATACTTATAATTAAAAATAATTTATATATGTATTATAAAATATATATTTGGGAGACGAATAGAATAAGAGGAAAATAAATTATTAGGATTCACTAATTTGAATGAAATTTGTAAGAATAAAGCAGTTCATCAGCTTAGATCGTACATTGTTCTTTATGCTTGATAATTAAGGTAATAATAGAAATAATATTAATAGTAATAATTGAAAATTGCTTGCTACATCTATTTATTATTACATATCGTGTATGGATAAATTTGATTATAATATGTGAAACTTTAATATAAAAGATTTACGCTATCAAATTAATATATATTACAATTATGAGGTGGTCAAACACGCAATTTATATAAATATATGTATTCTTCAGACACTTGAGGAAAGTGGCTGCTTGGAGGTATGTACCAGTACAGTTGCTACATAAGGCTTTGTTACAGGTGGAACAACTGTCAGTCGTTTTATTTATCTTACATGCAAAAAAAACTGACACTGGCAACGTTTGTGGCTTTGTTGAGGTTGAGTCGTATTTTAAAATGGTGCTGTACTTTCTGGTTTTGCTTTTAGCTCGTTCACTATGTGAAGTATGAATTATTTGTGTTGAGAGATTTTCTGACCTGTGTACCCCTTGTTAATTACCCACGCATTGAGAATTGCTTGGTCAAGGATGTTGTAGAAAACATGCACTACCACCTCTGAGAAGCATCTCTTACAAAGTATTTATGATCAATTTTGTTGACTATGTCAACGCTATACTTTGTAAAGTTATTGGACTCCACTGCTTCTGGGAGTTTCTAAATTGCACGTATCTCAACATTTGGGTGGAGCTTGCTCTATAGCGGTACGTTCTTCTTTTTCTTTCTATGGAACACAGTTAATATACTTTCATCTTTATTCTCGAGGATAATGATCTGATACAACAAAGCCTTAGATGTATTCACATAATCTCTAATTTCTCTTCTGACGAGATTCACTGTCGCACTGTTTATACTAGTTTCCTTTGCTTTCAGTTTTCTCGCACAGCTCTAAGATGTTAAAAAATTTTAGGTAGTGATATTTCGCCATTTTTTTCAGGTGCGTTTACATGAGATTAAAAATAATATTTTACGGCGGAGACTATTTTGCTAGACGCAGCTCGTCTTTCCCGAGATATGGAGTAGCATTACATATGTACTTCAAGTTGACATCCATCAAAATCCAGACTATGTACCAAACTTGTCATAATTTTTACAAGTATTGTGTAAATCTGCAGCAAGCCTTTCTGGAGAAGAGCTTTTCGTCACCAGTGAGGTTCTGGCCAGCCTTATAGCATATACTGCATTTCTCATTAAATTTATTCTACACACCAGACACCAGAATGAACTTTTTGTTCACAGGAGATTAAGCCGATTGGCATGCTCATGGAAAAGCAGAACCGGAGTATGTCCTCTAACTTGTGTTTAACTTAGTTTCGATGAATACAGGTGGGCCCCACATAGTTGACCAGAGAGATATAAGTCAAGACTGCCAGCGTTGTATAACTCACTGATAAACTCTCTGATAATTGTTATTCGGTGCAAGTTTGAAGGTAAGTAGAATGTTAGAGCATTTTCTGGAAGAATGCTACCCCTTATCCCTCTCTCCCTTATTTGGTTTCCGCACCTCGAGAGCACATGACATAATCATTGGATATATAATGGTAAGGTTCTGTGATGTAGACACTCATTACACTCTGATCACAAGTTGAGCGAACTGATCGTATGATAGTTAACGTCAGAATATTATAAATTCCCTTTGGCTTTAATGTTCCATATTTTCAAAATTACCATTCGGTATTCATAACATTTAATTTAATTGATTATTAACACAACATGGTCTAAGAAAATTTGCTCTTAAAGCAAGAGAAAAGTTTGATATCTTTGGACGGTTAGTCCAAACCGTTTGTCTACCTTTATATTGTGTTCTTTTTGAAGGACATTTGGTCCTTGTAATTTTTAACTTAAAATATATTTTATCCATATTACGGATGGGTTTATATGTCTGAGTACCACCATCTTGGGACAGTTATAAATCAGATAGCGTCGTTATTTAGTTCTGACAATTTTAACTTATTGAAAGATTATAATCGTTTGTTATTTATTTAATTTCTCGCTACCTTAAAGGTAGAGAGAGTATTGTGATCGTCGAAAAATTCGAACTCAAGATTTTGATGAATCTTTACGTTTTATGACCCTCCGAATGATAAAAGTGTTTTTTGACTTTCCGTCTGTCTGTCTGTCTGTGCCTCCAACTAGAGCCTAAACTATTTTATTGATTGGGATAAAACTTGGTATCTAGGGTTTTCATAGGTTTACTCTGAGGAATTTTTGGAATTGGATATTTAACCCTAAAATTAAGGGTAGTTTACTGAAGGGCAAAAAGTGAAACTGTCAATTTTCTCAAAATTGGTTCTAACGATTTTGATTAGATTTCATTTAAAAACATTTATAAGTATTCTAAACAAAATGGCTACTCTCAATATGTCGGCAAAATGAATTTAAGGGCTCCGGTATGATGCGTAAATTAGCTTTTTATTTTATAATATCTCCTAAACTATTTGAGAAAAGAAATTACCTATCGTTACAAATATTTAGGTCTATCTATATTACCAATATTTTATTTGAAACATATTTTTATTAAACCAATTACTTTTAAGCTATACGCATATATATATATATATATACATTGTAACTTTGAACACAAAAAGTAAAGTATTGCTACCGTAAAAAAAAGTCTAACCTGAAATGTTGATGGATGCCTTCATCTCATGACTCTCCGAACCCTAAAAAGTGGTCTTTACAATTCCGTCTGTCTGTGTGTCTGTTTAAACTTAAAATTAAGAGTAGTTTATTGAAGGGCGAAAAGAGAAAAAATTGATTTTCTCAAAATCGGCTCGAACGATTTTGATTAAAATTCGTATCTAGGTGTTGATTAAGATTATAAATAAACTGGCTATTTTCATTTTCCCTTGAAAATGACATTCAGGGTACTTTACAGAAGCATAATCTTCCGTATCTCCGCAACTATTTGAGATACTAAATAACTTATCATTGCAAAATTGCAGTACTATATAAAAAAATCTTTTATATAAAATATAGTTTTATAAATCTAACAATCTCTGAGATATAGGCAAATATATTAATACAATTTTGTGAGCTTTAGTTGTAAAGAGATACTACTTAAATTTTAACGCAATAATTCTCTAATGCCATAGAGCAATCAAATATGTCTAAAAGCTTATGTTGTTTTTCATTAAACATCTAAGAAGGATAAATATTTGTATAACAATGATCTATATACATTTTAGACTCAATAGTCAATATTTACATTTTTTATTGGTCAAAGTTACTAAATGACTAATTTAATAGCAATACGATGGTATGAAGATTTTTAACACTTAATAAAATATCGAAAATTTTAACTGGAAGTTGAAATTTTAATACGAAGTGTTGACCCTTGTGGACCCAACATAGACCTTTTTATCGGTCCAAACATACAAATGAGGACATTAATTCTTTAAAAATATAATTATAAATTTTAAAACCAGGACTAAGAGAAAAAAAGTTTTACATAAATATAGTGCAATTTATGTTTGGGTTTGATATTGTATATTATTTCATTTCACATATATTACGAGTTTTGATTAAATATCTCAATTTTCAAACAATAGAGCGAGAGAGTTCGTGCGGAGTTCCGTACCATTTATTGTTGCACATATATTAAGTTTATTGTATGTTAGTCAAAAGTGGGGCTTCAAGCAGTAAAGTTTATACTCTTATTTGGGCTTTAATAGCTAATATTTTTACAGTTGCTTTAGGCGTAAGTTATTATTATTATTATTATTATTATTAGCACCGCGTCTTACTACCCGTTTGAGTTATACGCACTTACGCTAATGTGTAATGGTAGGGTGATTGTGAGATGAAATGAAGGACCTACAGTTTAACGTGGAACGGTGGAGGCCTGGCATTCCCCACATTCACAAGATGTCTTGTCAGAGGTGAAGGAAAGATTTGGTAATCAGATAAATCTTTGCCGGGACCGAGGATTGAACCCCGGCTGCCAGCACAGAAGTCTGACACCTTACCCCTAGACCGCCAGGTCACCTTCTGGCGTAAGTTAAAAACTTAGAACCTTTGTGGTTTATTTCAATATGCCAGACTACGGTCGAGGATGTATGTTAAATGGGACGTCATTGTTATTTATTTGGACTATTTGGGAATAGCCAGAAATGGCAACTTGATATCTATTTCAATTTTACTTGATTTATTATTAGTAGCTGGGTCTTTTTTTTTGCTGTCAATTAAAATTATGACGGGGCTTATGAGAATTTAGTATGAAAGTTAATTTATAGATGTTATCATATATTTTGACACGGCATTTAAGTAAGATGTTGGTTACCCGCCGTTTGGGCATTGGCGGTATTCTATGGCTCATAGAACCTGTTTTACCAATTATATAATTGTTCTTTCCAAATGGTTATTTACAATTTCTGCGCCTAATGCTTTATGTGTCTCACTCTCTCATAGAGCTGTATTTGTTTACCACCTGAATAAAAAAACTCTCTTGTGACAATCCTGACTATTATTTATGAGTGATGATAAGGGAAAGGGGGTCGTTACACTGCCATTCCAATAACAGCTTTAAACTAGCGAATAAAGCCAGCCAAAGTGGGCCTTCTAAACGATAAAAGTGGTCTATAATTTATTTTTACGTTTATGTGTCTTGTGTTTTAGTATGTGATAAGACCCAAGAAGTAAGATGAGGCGTGAAAATGATTAAATTTAACGAATAAATGGAATGTTTTGTTAAAAACTTGGTTTTATTCTCTAAAACATCAAGAATTTTTTAAATAAACGGTTAGGACTACATCAGCATAGTCACCTTACATTTATGGAGGTGGATTTGCGAGATAGAAATAACTTTTATAATAATTTTGTTTGGTAAACAATTATGGTTAAATAATAGTGAAGAAAAACAGAGTTTATTTTATTTTTATTGTTTTTTATTGGTTGGTGAGGGGCTGTGGACTACGGTAATCTGCAATAATATTAAGTATTTAAATAAAGAATTAAAAACCATGAGCAATATGGAATTAATTTGGAAAATGCATTTATGTTAAAAATATTCGGAATAGTAAATATTGCATCATAGATATATTCTGTGGTCAAAATATCAGTCTAAAACATTATGAACAGGTATAAAATAAATAATCATATACAAGGCAGATTAACAGAATGATTAAAATACTGTGGTACTCATTAACTGTTATTAACAGACGCGCTCAACTTTTGTACAAGTAATGTCATCACTTGGTAAATTTAATTCAAAACCTGCACTCTTTTATTCTTTCTGTTTGTAGATTTGTTTAGAGATTTTTTTTAATTCTAGTGGTTTTTAAAAATTAATAAAACTTAAAATGAATTTAATTTAATTTAATATGTTAACACATGGCGAGAAATAATCACTAGCGGTAATCCTTGACCTGACCCAACCAAATGTTAAGAACACGCTCTGCTAATGCATGCAGCTGGTTTTATTCATTCATTAGAGAAGTGATATTTTTTATAAAATGTAAAATTCTATATTATGAAAAGTCACACAGTAATAATATATTCATTTTGACCAAATCTGAAGACTAAGAAACATAGTATATAGTACATGCGTAGTTACAGATATTAGATTTTTTTTTAAATAAATATCAATTTCTCTCTAACTATACAGTAAACATTTTAATCTAAGCGGAAATAATGTTGTAGTAATGTTAATATATATTTTTTTAAATCATGATTTATGTTTCATTTATTTTAAATAGAACATAATAGAATAGGAGCTCATTTTATCATTTAATAATATTTCAAATAGATATTCTGCTAAAGAAAATATTGTTAAAATTCCTATTACTATAACGTTTCTTATATAAACAGATATGAACTTATATCAGATACTATTCTGATTATAACTAGGGTTGTATTCGCAGTATTTGTTAAAACCCAATTTCAGTTTATCTTGTATCTCCTGTTAACTATTTTTAACTATTAAAATTGTGTTACACCAATCCTTTTTCTTTAGATGGGTAAAAATAGATTTGCATTGTGTACATTTATGTTACATGAGCAGCTTAAAACAATCATCGAAAACTGCTTAAAAGAAACTGGATTAAACAATATTCTTTATCCATAATTATATATGGATGTTTAATAGTTTCCAAGTTGTTACTAATAACTATCGCAGGTTCGATAAAACTTGTTTAGTTTCAACCATACTTTAACTAATTTAATTATTAAATTAAAACCCGCTTAAATGGCCACATGGTCTAACGCGCTACTCTCACAGTAAATAGACTGCCGAAGACCGGGAGATCGAGGTTCGAAACTAGGTCGGATGTAATTAAGGTAGTTTTTCCTAAATGGTTTACCACGCTCCCTCCACGCAGATGATGGTACACACCCTCTAAATATAGCTTTCCTGATCCCTAAAACCATTATCGTAATTAAGAAATAAGCGTATAACCTTAACGGGTACTAAGACACGGTACCTAAAAACTCAATTAATATCCAATAATTCAGCTTCAATTTTAAAACAAATAATATACTTATTAAGTGATTTATGTAAAATTAACCACTATTTACTTTAAATGCCATAACACTAAAAACAAGATTAATGTGACGAAATAAAAGACTGGAAAGTTTTTTTTTACTCATTCTTTCTCTAACAAACGACTGCTCTGACTTTGCCAAACTACTTGGATCTTCACAGTGAAAGCTGAAACCACATTGTATTAAGAGGTTCTACTGTCTAATGTTCTTGGTTCGTGGAATCCATTCCAACCCTAGACCGTTGAAAGATATATCAGAATACATGTGGTGGAGTAAATACAACATTTACCACGGATCAACAACAAAGGCATTAACTACTCATATTTTAAAAATCAGTATTAAAGAAACACGTGGATTTCTCGTGAACAAGAAAATCATATATAATATCAACGTTATTATCAAATATATCTAAACATTTTTAGTAAAGTAGATGTCACGTAAGCTCTTAGAAGTACAACTGTATATCATGTAAGATTTCTAGGAATTCCTTTTCACCTTGCGGCCGAGTGTAGTGAAACCCAAGCCATTGAATCTATACTGTTAATTACGTTCTATTCATTTGTAGCTTGGTTTACAAATGGTTTGACACACAAAATAATAACGTGACAGGCATATTAAGAAATAAACTTGTGAGCTGCGTACTTTGGTTGGTGAGTAGGATATACGAAGGTTGGTAGGAAGGGAGAATAGAAATCAATGGATATATTTTATGTTTAATATTAATACATATATATGTGGGCATAATATTAAAGGGCTCTTTAAATAGAGGAATATAATATATCATGATCAAATCCCTAAATCTACTGGCTAGCCAGTTCACGAAATGATCAGCTATTTCTAGATTTGGACACGGAAATTAGTCAAAGCATGAAAAATATAATATAATATTTCTTCACTAGGAATGGTTTCGGTTATTTCCTCCGTAGTAAATTATATCGTATATTATATATATATATATATATACATACACATATATATATATATATATATATATCCAATTTACGGTAGTTTAGGTTATGTCCTGTCCAAGCGGGATGTTTGTGGTTTGAAGGGTGGCCTTCGGTCTTCATCCGATCCCCACGGGCACCCCAACCCAATGGGCAATTCCCTAGCTCCAGCGTTTAGGTTAGGTTATGTTAGGTTAGGATGGGATAAATTTGTGCTATACTATCCAGCTCTTCGGTTACTAGCTAGACTGTCGTGGTCAATTCTTATTTTGGTTGGCCAAAACGATAATTCAGATTTACCCGGATCAATATTTCACGATCTTCTATAACAGCTGGCCAATGTGTGCATAGTCTACCCAATTTGCGAAGTGGCCAGTTTCGGGCTTTGACCATGACTTATATACTACAGTTATTATATATTTTTTTAAACTTATTTTTAAAAAAATTCTTAAAACAATACATTTATTATTATTCTTGAGGCATGTAAGATATTTTTTATGTATTTAAATACAATATTAATAGCTATAGAGGACTTGTTTAAAAATATATTGTACTCTAAATAATCTATAAACTTAGGCTACATTGAGCTTATGCTCACTTATTTACTCAATGGCACTATGAACTAGTTGGTCCATTGCTGCACACACTAAAGTTTTCAATCTATCTTACTGATACCAAGATGAAATCAAGCTCTGTTCAAATTCACAAGCTTACTAATTAATAATATTTAATTATTACAAGACTTTTTAACGTGAAAGCAGATGAAAAGAGAAGTCTTTTACTAGACAGTTTATATAAGGAAATAATTTATAGAGAGGAATATCAAATAAATACACTAGTTATTATTAGCCTATTGAAGAAATGTAAATCTATATTGTGGAGATAACTTGAGGGACTCGGATGTGAATTGAACCATGGACCGACAAACCAAAGCTTTACTGTGAACTACACGCATATATTAAAAACGCTAATGTGGTAAGGACAAGGGATTTAGAACTCATTGTAGATGTTCAGGTATTTTCTATTTATCAAAACTCAACAAAATTACACCCGGCTGAGAATAGAGCCCTGACCTCTTATCACTAGTGAACCAGACTAAGTTAACATGATAATTAGACCATGTGTTCACTGGTGTGGTTCCAGTAAAAGCCAAACATCAGAAATTATATTTAACACTCTAGTTAGATATAATTTTCTTGGGATGTCTTTAATAACAAACAACGTTCTTGAAAATGAATGTTTGTGTAAAAATTATTTTGTTCATATTTACAATTGAGAACATATTTTGGTAATCATGGTTTACATTTTCCTTTTTTAATAGTCTTGATTTAACCCTTCGCACCCCGATGTAGACATATGGCTACGTTGTTTTTTTATATTTGATTTTAAATATTATATCTATCTCTAAGAAAAACATATCCGATGTAGCCAAATCACTACACATTAAAGAGAATATTCAAATTATGCTAGTAAAAAAAATATTTGTAAGCAATATATAGATTTTAAAATAGTTTCCTAAATAAATATGTATTAGTATACACCTTAGTTAATTTGAGTTGGAAAGATCAAATTGATCAAATTATATCAAATAAAAAGGTTAATAGATATTTATTTAATTGAGATAATCGAGTTAATTTTATATATTTACGTGATTTGAAAAGTTCAAGTTAATTATATTAAGTGTTAGTTTATGTAATAGATTAAAGATGAAGTTTGGTTCTTTTTTTAGAAATCTACCTATAGTTAAAACTACCTCATAAAAATTATGAACTCTAAAATTGTGTTTCTTTTTAGTTCGATATCGAGATCTTTATAATACCGCATGTAAAATAGAGGCGAGCTATTTTAAATATAAGTGCACCTGAAAGCTTAAATATAAATATAGTAATAATAGTTTTAACAACTTATTCAATTTTATATATATATTATTATTATTATTATTTTAATTTATACAGAGTGATAGATTCATTATAATATATTTACTAGAACAAAATTAGGTTTTGTTGTTTCTAAGCACAAAATATCCACAAAACCATTAAATGTATGTAGACCTCTAGTAAGATATATTTATAGTAATATATTTTTCACATATATGCTGAAAACCCACACTTGTTTATTAGAATCGAATTCTAGAAATTTGGTTCATTGCCTTAATGATCTAACACTGAACTATCCCTATCCAAACATCACATAAATCCTGTTTCTGGAGATAAATTTCACTCACACTTAATTCAGGGGAAAACTGGATAGGCACGTTAAGCCAATGGGTATGTTATCAATTATTTGTGTATGCGATTGACATTTTTAAATATATATTTGAAAATTAAAGTATTAATATAACATATTTTTTACCAAATTTTGTAATCGACATATTTGTTATGAATCAGATGTGTCGTTGTAGTGCCCTACATATGATTAAACTCTGATTTAAATATGTCATACAAAATGTTTAATACATAGTCATTCTGAATGACATTAATACGTTAAATAAGCAAATGCATAATATGTTTTATACTTCATATTTATTAATTCATTTGTATCAGAAACTGATACGTGATCGTTATCCAAATGATCAGTTCGATAGCTGAATATCTGAAAACCTATAATTTAATGAATCTAATAAACGTATGTAATATAATTTCTAATGACCTATCTTTCAGTATTCATTGAATTTTTCATATAAAGCTAAATATCTACTCAATATTTTAAAGGTTATAGAGCTATTCACCTTGCCTAATATTAGATGAAATACTTTTAATTTATTGGGTGTTTCAAAATTTGAGTTTATTTTCCTTCTAATACATTTTTCATTATTCGAATTCTAGACATTAAAATAACTAGACAAATTGTAATATTATAAAAGTGTATACACCCGAAGGCACGGAATTCAGCAGTCTAAATTGCCTTGTCGTTCACTAAACATAATTCGTCCATTGTGCATGGGTCAGCAAGTTCTTTACAGACCAGTGTAAATACTAAGAATAGAGAATGTGTTTTAACATTAATATATTCTGATATTTTAATGATGGTGTCATTTGATGTGCAATTATTCCATATATATGATAGTATTTTTATATCGCTTTTGTATAATAATGTAAGTATTTTTAAAGTAGTAAAAAGAACTACTAATCAAATAAATCTAAATTTAATTATAGCTCAAATGTCCAAAGTTACAACATATCTTTCAAAATAGTATTTAATAAGACTACGTCATGGAAACTGTAAGTCTACATTAGTTCGTATCTATATAAGGAATGTGAGAAGCTCCGAAAACTCAAGGACAATAGAGGAGGTCAAAATCCCCTTCACTTCAACTTCGTCTTCAATTTAGACAAAAACCATAACCTTAGTATCTTCAAAATATAATGAAACAGGAAGAAAAAATAGATACATTACGAAGGTATTTTAAATATCTCAGTAAATAGGATTATTTTAAGATACAAATGAATTTATATCAGCTAATAAACAGTTACCACTAACTACCGATATAAATTAAGAAACATCAGCTTATGCGAATATAGTGTTCCTTTTTTTTGTATCCAAACCTTTATCATTTCCTACACGCACTTTAGAGATTTGTATTAAAATTTAAAGTAGTGTTATGTATCAATTTAAAACCTTATCTTTGAATTTGTTTCGTACATTTAAAGCTTCGCTTCGCTTTGACAATGAAGGGTCTTCAAAATGACCTACCATATAACATTATAATATATATATATATATTAATTACCTATACAATTACTGGGTTTAGTAAATTGTATTATTATTATTATTATTATTAGAACCGCGTCTTACTACCCGTTCGGGTTATACGCACTTACGCTAATGTGTAGTGGTAGGGTGATTGTGAGATGAAATGGAGGGCCTACAGTTTAACGTGGAATCCGAACCACGGTGGAGGCCTGGCACTCCCCACATTCACAAGATGTCTTGTCAGAGGTGAAGGAAGTGTTTGGTAATCAGATAAATCTTTGCCGCGACCGAGGATTGAACCCCGGCCGCCGCACAAAAATCTGACACCTTACCCCAAGGCTGCCAGGTCACCAGTAAATTGTAGAACACTTCAAGCTATAACTTTCATTACATTCTATAGTTAAAGAACATTCTGACATTATGAAATATTTAAAAATATGCTTTTACTGCTTTGTGTGAAAGAATTATCGCCATTTCCACTCCCGTGGAGCCTATGTTTGCATTCTAGAACATTACGAACCTCTTGAGAGAGAAATAAATGAAGGTAATAGGAGGTTCACGCTCTGGCTGCTGGTTGTTCTGTATCATATCACGTTGGGCCATGACAGATACCATTCTATACCGCTAGTTCTCAGTCTTGGGGACGACGATTCTCATTGCAGAGATCACGTTCAGTTGACAAGAGAATGTCTACTGGAGTAATAGAACATTTTGTACAGGAGATAAAACTTACTATTTCTACTCCACCAACACGTTTTACAACCTGTCCAAACTATACTCATTTTAATTACGCAAAAAGGGGCCATTAAAATACAATTTAGAGGCAAACGTACCAGTATTCATTGGGAAGAAGAGAGTTAAACCAAAAATATAAAATAACATCCTCAAAACACCCAGCCCGGATTTGAACTCGGACCATCACAGGAAATCCACACTAGATAGACCACATATTCAGTCTAAGTGTCCCCATATGAAGCTATAAACGTTTATGATTATATATTACTCTATAATATGGACAATTCATAGTAAGTTTATAACACAATACTCCAACCTGATTTATATAATGTAAGTTGATTTTGACCCCTCTTTCTTTGAGTCATAATCAAATTACTATATCATTTGTGTATATTTTAATTTATGATATTTTAAAGCTATTAATATATTAATATAAAATAAAATATATCAAGAAGACAATACACCCCAAATATTCGTTATTTGTAATTTGCATTATATATAACAATGGATATCACTCACAGATATAAAGTACAAATTTATCAATAAATGTGTTTGTTTTTTAGTTTGAAGACAATTGATTCTGGGATTATTTAGAAAATATATAGACCTATTCCTAACGTGTTAGTGTTGAGACAACTCGTAAGTGCTATCACACAAAACTTAAATGAGAGTGTTATAATCTGCATTGGTATTGCTTAAATATTCCTCAATTTAGAAAATGTGTAATCTAATTTTCATAGAAAAAATATAAAATTCAAACATACTTATTTTGGCTGAAAGTGATAACATTTTAATCTATTATCATCATCATCATCAACATCATCATCAATCGGTTGGCACTTCCCATGAGTGGACGTGTTTTTACCGAACTCCTCAAGTGACACCATTCTGTGTGAGTTCACCTATCCTTAGTAAGTTATTATTATTATTATTATTATTATTATTATTATTATTAGCACCGCGTCTTACTACCCGTTCGGGTTATACACACTTACGCTAATGTGTAATGGTAGGGTGATTGTGAGATGAAATAAAGGACCCACAGTTTAACGTGGAATCCGAACCACGGTGGAGGCCTGGCATTCCCCACATTCACAAGATGTCTTGTCAGAGGTGAAGGAAGGGTTTGGTAATCAGATAAATCTGTGCCAGCACCGAGGATTGAACCCCGGACCCCCTGCACAGAAGTCCAACACCTTACCCTTAGACCACCAGTTTTGATCAGTTCAACATGCCAGGTAATGAGGACAATTGTGCAAAAGGCTCCCATGCATTGTTTTGGTTGACCAAGATTTATGTGGTGTTCTGTCTCTTATAAAGCAAGGTTTCATCTTGACTGCCTCAAAATTAACTAAGCAGAATATGAGGGTTTTTTTTAAATGAAAAATGGGGTATGCCCTATTTCTTTTCTAATGTGACCCTTGTACCAAAGAGGCAAAAGCTTTGTTTGGCTGTAATAACCTCACCAAATATACTACTGCACACTCTCTTCCAGAGTGGCTTGATAAAATAATTAATTCTTCATTTAAAGCAGTATTTTGAGGATCTACATAAATATCCATTATCAGATCAGGAAGCAGCTAGAATAAAGCTGTAACATTTTCTGATCAGCATGGTTTACGATCTTTCTACTCAGGTAAAGTATTTTAGCAACGATAATGCTATTTGAAATCCCAAATTTAGGAGCTTTTAACTTGTGGGTCCCCAGTATGTATAATTTCAGCTGAAACCCAATGATCTTTATATATTAACAATAATACTCAATTGACTCTAACCCACCTATATCTCTCTTATCTAATATAAAAACTCACCAAAATTAACATTTAGCCAATCTTTAAGTTTCAATAAAACAAACTCTGTTATCGGCTCTAAGATTGTTACGTAATCACCAGTTTGGTCGTAGCTACAGTAGCCCCATGACTTCTTTGGTGCCGATGACAGCTCACAGCTGACTTCTGACAGTCAACATTTAGGTAGATACCTAAATTTTGACTGTCAAAAGTGACATCTGCTAAACACATGTTTTTGCAGATCATCTGGTTCGGCGTAGGGATACGTAATTTGGTCTGGTAACTTTTTAAAGCTGTCAGTCATCACCAAAGAAGCCATGGGGCTACTGTAGTGTCATCAAACGCTGAAGACGAATTTACGGATGTGGCATGTCGTATAAACAAGTCAGTGAATTACGAAATTCAAGAGAATCCACAAGTTCAGCGTTAACACGCACGTAACTTGCTGACTGGTAACAAAACAACCTCTGACCTAGAAACAATTAACACAATCTTTTTAACAAATTTCTATTTGTAACCCGTTTTTCCCCTGCAGTTTATTCTCCTGACAGTAAGTCTTATTTGACTAAAGAGTACATCTTAAATACCTTGTCTGTTGAAAAAAAGAAAACAAAATCTATCTCATTTTCCTCCTTTCATATTTCTGCCGAAGGAAATTATTTCCTGTTGGCCAACAATGGTAATATTTGGCCTTCTGGATTCTTTATTGCATCTTACTATGGGAAGTTACTGCCAGAGCAGACCATTCATGAGGAGTTCTCCTGTGTGTCCACTCCTGTGAAAACCACTGTTGCATATGACCTTGACTCTCAAAAGGATACATCTATAACACCACTCGTGACAGTAAATGGAGGTCTGGAGGAAAACATCAATCTAAACTCCTAGAGAATACTAGTGATATTTTATTATTTTATTAAAATGTTCGTGGTATTAGAACTAGAGCTAGAGAACTATCTACCAATGTTTGTTTGAATGAATTCTATTATATTTGTTTGGTTGAAACTTGGCTTTCTAGTGAGTATGTTAGTGAAAATTACTTTCCCCTTAACTGTAACGTTTATAGCTCTGATTGGTTATATGATGAAGCTACTGTCCCAAGGGGCGGTGGTGTTATTATTTATATTATTTAATCTATTTCTGGTGTAATCAGAAGAACTTATCTTGAAAATAATATGGAAAGTGTCCGGATTAAAATCTCAACCCCTGATAACCAAAAACTGTTAATTGGGAACATATATCTCTCTCCGTTATCATCATTCAATATATATGCTAATTACTTTACTTTTCCAGAAGGTGTTTTGGCCAACTTCCCTGTAACGTTAGCGATACTAGCTAATGCTACATTGTAACTAACCGCTCCAAATAAACCAATACATATAGACATACTTTAATAGTTACACTATCAAGCCTAGCTAGTTTACATTAATACTACCCACTCCTAATAATGCCGATACTCATATACATCATGCAATATTACAAATTGCACGACCACTCTCGTCAACGTTTGGCATAAAGTTATATTTACTAAACATGAAACGCAAATCTAGCTTATGATAAAGATAATAAAATAATCGAAAATAAATAAATGTTTTTATTCTAAGTCAATTAATCAAAAGAGAAACAGGTTCAATTTCTAATGGCAGGTGACTTTGACTGTCAATGTCAATACTGTCTATTAATATATATATACAGTATTAACATTGTCAGTGTATATATAATGTGAAGCAATGTATATATATATATATATATGTATGTATATATATATGTATATATATATATGTATATATATATATATGTATATATATATATATGTATATATATGTATATATATGTATGTATGTATATATGTATGTATATATATGTATGTATATATGTATGTATATATATGTATGTATATATGTATGTATATATATGTATGTATATATATGTATATATATATATATATATATATGGCTTCACATTTCATCCAATCAACCATAGGATGCAGGATTGAAGGTAGAGGACGAATAGAACCTTGAGTGATATTAAATATTTATCAAACACTATTAAAAAAAGGCATTAAAAATAATTCAAGCTGTGTGGCATTACCAATTATAAATCTATAAATAAAATATCAGAAAATTGTCTCATTTTCTCAGCACACAGAACCAGTAGCGAAAGAAAAACAGGGGTAGTTATTCAGTAACAATAACTACAGTATCTCAAATACAAGTGAATAAAATCATGAATATTGTAAACTAGTGAACTTGAAACTTTTGGTAGTTTATCTGTTAAATTGTACATTATTTGACTAAATCATCATAGCTAATTACATTTTTAAATTCAAATGGATACAATGATAACATATTTAAGCTTACTAAATCCTCTTCATAGTGAAAAAAAAGGCATATTTATTTTATTGGTTGAAAAAACTCAATTTTTCTTTGTTGGGAATTGTGTGGCTCTTATCACTGTTTAGCAAGTTCCTGACAAAAAGAGCTATGTCATGTTAAATAACCAAAGTATTAACATTTCAAAGTTAAAGTTCTCCAAAAATAAAATAAACCTCACTACTTCATGTTTATCCTAAAATTCACCTGTACAATTTCTTTATTTTGCTTAAAATTGTGTATATATATATATTTAAATTAAGGAAATTTGTAAATATATTTTTTTTCATATTTTTTTTCAAGTTTATGTAAAATTGTATCTTTATAATTTTTAATACACGTACTTAGGTAGTTGGATAGTCAAAAGCATAGCTATTGAATTAGCGGCCCGAAGGCCACATTCGCCCGCCAAGCCCATCAGAGTGGTCGTGGATAATCTGGACTTTAATTCCGACAATCACTGGAGAAGCGTCGCATAACTCGTTTTATCGTTTAGCCTTAAATAAGGCGGTTGGCCGTGTAACATGGCTGCCAGCTATGACTCTTATCGTTTTTCCCTCCACTTAGATGCTAAGAAACCCATTTCTATCCTCTTACAGATGTGCACAGTAGCAAACGTCTTGCCCGTTGATAGTTATCTGTTGCCTTATTACTTATATTTTAAACTTATACCGCCCTCCTTCTCCTCTAATGGACAAGGACCGGGGCACATATACATAAACTAAAGAGGGCCAAATATAAATAACAAATTATGTGAATTTACCACACACACAGCACCAGTATATAAACCGTTATTCACTGAGAGGAGGGGAACATAGGGGGAACAAAAGAACATCGAAGAACGAACACACAGAGCAGAAGGAAAGGGGCGGTAAGTCACCAAAGGAAACAACTAGATCATTGGAGGGGCGCGTAGAACATAATGTGTCCATCACGAGGTCATTCCCATGATGCAACGGGTGACCTCGCGCTCAACTTGCCACACCTATCACTCTTTTAGTCTTGTTTTTCACACTCGGTGTGGATATAGTGCGCGCGGGCAGGGATGTTGTTAACGAGACTCGAGACACACTTACCGAGAAACGGGGCATTTTTTGGTGAGTACAGTATTGTTTATTCTTCGGTGTTGTTGAAATAGTGTTCATTCGCTAGTATATCCTTCATGCTTGTAATGTTGATGTCAATCAACGTTACAAACTTGTTATTCCTCTATTTAAATTTTTTGAAAAATCGTACCGAGTCATTTGACGTTTCTTACTTAAATTTGGATCTCTGAAAGCCTCTTATCGAATAGGAAGTAGTAATCTCGTGTTGGCCTTGTCAAAACAAGAGATAGTTATCATTGCGTCCTTGAGAGTGGCCTGGCAACTTACTAATGAAATATCCCTTTACCGATTCCAAAATAATAAAATACTATGATAGTATTACTAAATGGAGTAATTACTGTAGAAAAAATTAATCAAGTGTGATTTCTTCCGTTTAACAACTCCTAA
Source organism: Timema douglasi (assembly GCA_901482245.1). Taxonomy (NCBI): domain Eukaryota; kingdom Metazoa; phylum Arthropoda; class Insecta; order Phasmatodea; family Timematidae; genus Timema; species Timema douglasi. Next base: position 59,153 of record CABEEJ010001117.1, on the reverse strand, counting down.
TGTCAGGCATATATACGGCTCGTAGAGTAGAAATTCTCTGACCAGAAACAACATAATTAAAACAAACTTGTAATGGAAGGAAACGTAATTGACAGAAGTTTATGAGTCAACAAATATGATAGATATTGCTCATTATTTTTGACGTTAATTTTTTCGTGAATAACTGTTAGCGTTAATTCCTCTGGAAAATAAAAGTCAAAGCTTACTCGCTGTAAACAAAATGGATTTATGGAATATTTTTCTCCGTCTTCTTTTAATGGATGTTGCTCTTTCCATGATTGGAAGAGAAATCATATATTCGCAGGGCTGAAAGCTTTATTCACTAAAATTCCGTCTTTACTTTGCACTATTCACCAAAATGTGATGTGCGCCAGACTTTTGGGAGACTTAAATTAAGTGATGCAGACTAGAGTGGAAATTGTTTACTCTATTAAATGAGAGTACAGCCCTCACCACCGACTGATCTACAAATCATTAGCAGACATGTCTGGAGAAATCCAAGATCTTCCTATTCGTAATGATATTCTTTAGTCAAGTATGGGTAAGGTGATACAAAGGTTTATTGAGCTCAAAGATGATATAATCGTGCTTCTTGGATCGTCAAATCTAAAATAAACTGCTTAATTCAAAAACTTTCTGAAGGATGAAGATGTTATATACAAAGTTGGATCTTTTATGAGATGTACGTGTATTTTGTCACATTAATGTGTTAAATAGCCAATTTCAAGGAAAACACAAACATATAATTGCTCTGGTTGAAACGCTAAATTCATTTCAAGACAAGCTTTAAATATTTACTTTGGACATTACATCCAGGGAAATTATCTCATTTTCTTAAACTACGTTAAATTCTTGATGCTTCATTAACGTTTGTTAGCCATAATTTGATTAATTTCTTTAGCAAAGTAAAGAAAAACTTTTATTACTCACTTAGAGACTTCAACGTTGATAAATAAAAAATTAAACGTGCTAGAAAGCCTTTCAAGTTCAAAGTATCAATTTATTCTTGGAGATGTTCACAACTTATACTTAGTTAACGAAGGACCTGTTCAGTTGAAATTAATTGATCTAAGATCATATGTGCATACTAGGGTGGTCTTTATTTAAGTTATAAATATTTTAAAATTAAACTTGTCAACCAATTGTTTTGTTTATTTCAGTCAAAAACTCACTGTATTACATTTGTATTTTTTTAAAGATTTTTTAAGGGTCGCTACCAGACAATTATATCTTAAAAATGATAAAATAAAGAAAACAAAACTTATTCAATTTTAACATACATATTTTGTTAATTATTAACTTGAACACACTAATATATTTTTTACTATCACTAGAAAATATACCTCAGCTATGAGAATGTATCATCTATAATCAGCAACCCCAATGATTACAGTCATCTTATTTTTATCAGAGTACTTATTTATTTAATTTTTAGCAATCAATAATAATCATAATAATAATAATAATAATTGCTTCTCTTCCTCGTTATTTGTGTGGAGTTTGTTATATTCTTCCATCAATGGCCCCCACGTTTTCCATGTAATAACTATAATCATGCAGGAAATAGTAGCCTTCACACACTGATAATCTTCGTCTTGCTCACATTAACACATAATATTCTATTTTAGGAACACTAGAGGAAGGTCCATGATGTCAGAAAATCTGTGTGTGTTGTGGGAGAAAAAGATATCTATTTTTTTCTCTCTTAAATCCTCAAATTGTAAAGCATATAGCTCGCTTAAAAGGATGGTGATTTCCTATATCTGTTAGAGCATTGGCCATTTTATATTTTTCCTAAAGAAACTTCATCATCAAAGAAATCAAAGCAACAAGTTCCTCAGAGAAGTACCAAATATGCCATTGTATTTTTTTTATAGCTAACACTTATAAAGATTTATTCTTGTCTTTGTAACTGTCAATGTCCTTTAGAAGCTTCAGATCAAGTTGTGGTGGTGAGTTTGCTGAGATTCTTGTCTTTGTAACTGTCAATGTCCTTTAGAAGCTTCAGATCAAGTTGTGGTGGTGAGTTTGCTGAGAGCAGCTCCGTATCAAGACTTAATGTTTATTCAAACCGTGAACAGATTTATGTCTAGGATCCCCATATTCTCTTTTTTTGTTAGCTTGAATTACTCTTGAAAGATTCAAACCTTTAATTAATAAATGGTCTTAGCCACCGACTGAGCCTAATGAAGTCCTGGGGGTGGCTTTGAATTAGAATTTTTATTTCAGAACTTAACCCAAAACACAATTTTTAATAAGGAACTTATCGGAAATCATTGCATGGTTGGAACATTTATAGCTGGTTTTCAGCAAATGAGGCAATATCATTAGCAATATTTTCAAATAATATGTTAAATGACCTTACCACGAGCATAATAGTTTGAAAGTCGTGATATGTATCTGAAATTATTAATTCTGAAATCTTTTAAACATTAAAATTTCAGTACCGCTTGAGGTAACAATATAATATTGCAAAACCACGTCCTCCAATACGATCTCTAAAATGTTATGACAACAACAACCTAGCCACAGAATGACTTTATTTATATTTTGCTCCAAAATTATACCTGTTCTAGTTCTGTGTCCTATGTTAACAACAGTTATATCGAAAGCCACACATTTTACTAGAACACATATTCCCCGTGATATGCAATAATCATATAAAATACTGCTTTGCCTCTTACAGTTAATAGCTTTGGAACACAAAGTAATTTTGCAACATTTTATCCAGCCACTCGGATTGAAACATGGTCAGCAGATTCTCTCCTAGTGATATCCTTCAAAATATTCTATCATTCCAGTGACTCGTTAGAGGAACTCGAAGTTTAAACTCCTTCCTAAAGCCATCTGCAATCTCTTGCCGATGCTTCATCCAGTCACTTCGAGTAGAGAAGCGGATAGTATTATAATTAGATAAACTATGACCAAGAAGTTGCTTAGGCCTAACAGGAGTCATTACAAGAGCTACATTTTTATCAATAAGATTTTCCGTTTCCAGATTTATAGCCAGCTTCTCATCTTGAATGTGTGTTCTACATTTTTGATTCTATTTAAGCGTAGAACAATGAAGATGTTGGCGTGCCGTGAGATAAAGTAATAGTTTCTATCTCCTCTTGAGAAATATTTGATTTTGAGAGAGAAGGGTGGGCCATTTTTCCTTCGCAGAATAGATAAGCTTTTTTTTCGTGCTCATCTTCTTCTTCGTAAATCTTCTTTTAGAAATTATTTCTTGTTTGACCAAATGTTTGATAATTTTCCCCAGTTTCCCAGAACGCCCCTTCTTACGATGAGCTGGGAAAACTCCTTATCATTATAGTATATATAAGAAATATAATGTAAGTTTATATATTTAAAATAAAATAAGAAAAATAACATGACCGCAAATGTTTTAATGAATAAAGTAAGAAACAAGTAGGCAAAATAGGTGGTACAACTAAACAAAATATACATATTAAAGTTAGTATCTAAATGTCTTGTTTCCTTTTAGACTCAAAAGGATTCGCTTCCAAAACTTACAATTGTAATAATAATACTTAGCACCGCGTCTTATTACCCGTTTGGGTTGTACGCTTAAGTAGGCCACTAATAACGCTAATGGTGTAGGATAGGGAAGGTTGGATATATAAGAAATGAACCCGCATTTGCTTGGAGAGTGGAAAACTATTTAGGAAAAACCACCCCCAGTTCACCCGACCGAAATTCGAACCTCGATCTCCCCGTCCTCAGCAGTCGAGCTCAACACGAAAAGCGCGTTAGCCAACTACGCCACCGAGGCGGGTTTACATATTTTTAAATTTGCTAAAACTAGTGACAGGACATTGAGTATGTTTGCCTACAATTTGTAAGTAAAGGATTATTTTTCTACAATATTAATCATATATAAATTTATCATAACGTGTTTTAAGTTATTTAAAACCTACATTAAAACTAAGTGAATTGTGGTTCCTAAAAAATAAATAATGTTCTGAGATTTTTTTTAAAAGTAAAACTGCACTGTGCATCTAATGAAATGTTCCAAGTAACAGTCTGACCACAGCGTCCTCCCAGAATGTGTTACATGACTCCCCCATCATGAAAAATGTTCCAGGTGAGAAATCTCATATGTGATCTTACACTCTAACAAGCAATCAGCTTTCAGCGAATGTGATAACCATTCCATTATGACTTATCTACAAACAGTGCTCGCATTAGACATGAACAGTTGAAATAAATATGAATAATTAGTGTAACCAACGTATTATAGTAGCACCAAAAAATACCTATCTGGCTATGACTTAAGGGATGTAGGGATCGCGATAATAGGGCAGGGTTTTTGAACTTTTTATAGCAAAACATTTTCTTGGCCAAAATGAATCAAATATTTCTTCAGTATAATCACAGAGTTTAATTCTCTTCACGTGGGGATGTTAACATTTCTTGAATATCTGTCATTATCATAACGGCATTAGATGACAAACTATTTAAATGAAGATAAAAAGTTGTCATTAAATTCCAGGACACCCATTACAAATATTCAAGAATTGTTTATATCCAGCGGCCGGGGTTGAATCCTCGGTCCCGGCAAAGATTTATCTGATTACCAAACCCTTCCTTCACCTCTGACAAGACATCTTGTGAATGTGAGGAATGACAAGCCTCCACCGTGGTTCGGATTCCACGTTAAACTGTAGGTCCTTCATTTCATCTCACAATACCCCTACCATTACACATTAGCGTAAGTGCGTATAACCCGAACGGGTAGTAAGACGCGGCGCTAATAATAATAATAATAATAATGTTTATATCTACATGTGAAGAAAATTAAACTTTCTATGTTTGTACTAAGGCTTTATTTGATTTATTTTGACCAAAAAAATTGATACAAAAACAGAAAAAAACACTGGCCTCATGTCCCTGTTATCCTCACCTTAAAACCGATACAAAAGGTCAAACTACTATAGAGAATACATGTCATCATCTTACATACAATTGCCCCTATAAAAGTTTTCGACCATGCCAAGAATCAAATCCGGAATACTTAGCTCACTAGACAGACACACTACAGACTGAGCTAAAGTGTCAGACGTATTAATTATTAAATAAGTCATGCTTTCATATTCCCCAAAAAGGCCTATCCAAGCATCAATAGCAATGGTTTTATTTTGTGAACAATATAAAACCTCTATCTACTATAAAATGTATTCGACACCTAAACTCAGTCTGCATCGTGTTGTTTACTGATATAAGAGCCCCGGATTAGATTCCCGACATGTCCGAAGAATTTATCATTGGATAAATGTTGGTTTACCCTTTCACAGAGATAAATTAACGTCCGGGTACTGGATGTTGTGCCTGTCCTAGTCTTAGGTTAGATTATAACGCACATGAAGCTAAGACAGCCCTAGCAAGTCAGCAGTGGAAAATATTTGTCTTGAATAAAAACTGGCTCAGGCCACAAGATGGAACCATTAATCGATGTAAAGTAAAAGCCTACTATTGCATGGATGTTGTATGAACAAATGTGTAGTTAACAAAAGTAAAAATACTATTTCTCTAGCAAAATTTGTGATCTGAAACTTTAAATATTGATTGGTGCAAATAAAATTCAGCTCCAAACAATACGTAGGAGGAAAAAAAGAAGAGGGAGATTTGAAACCCTCTTTTTTAACACAATAATGGTGTATCTCTTGGAGCTACATCTGTTTTGTCCCACATGTAGAGATACATTTTGTTAGACAAGGGTATGGTGGTGATACTATATTAGAACATTCTGAACTGTTGGTTTACAGTTTCTCATGTCTGACCTGTGTATAGTGTTTAGTTTTGGGTTTCTAGTTTGAAGCTGTATTTATTTGGTAATATTTAATTAATGTGTTGTTTTGTGGAATGGATTTAAAAGTGAATATTTTGTTTATGAATCTTCTAACAATGAAACCGATAGGGGTGATATTGTTGAAAAAGTTCAATTTCGAATTTAAACCATTAAATTAACCCAACAGGTGTAACGATATTACGACCAACAACAACATCTAACGCATACCTCCTAGTAATACGGAATTACAAGACTCACCACCACTGGCCTGGCTTCTCTCCGTCTGATGGAGCACTAACACACACTAAGACAACCTCTCCCGTGGCTTGAACAATTTCCACTGAAACGAGACGCTGGTCAGCGCCTCGCTCGTCATCGAAGCCCGTCCCACAACAAACAAGGACTTAACTTGACCAAGATAATTTCCGATTCCGCCATCTGGGATGTTCTGCAAACTTAGAGTAGTTACTGGACTGACCGCTAGTCTTCTCCCTTCCTTTTGTTCTTTGTTTCCGCCTTACTTTCCCCCTCAGACTTCTGTGATAGCGGCCGGGGTTCAATCCTCGGTCCGGGCACAGATTTATCTGATTACCAAACCCTTCCTTCACCTCTGACAAGACATCTTGTGAATGTGGGGAATGCCAGGCCTCCGCCGTGGTTCGGATTCCACGTTAAACTGTAGGTACTCCATTTTATCTCACAATCACCCTACCATTACACATTAGCGTAAGTGCGTATAGCCCGAACGGGTAGTAAGACGCGGTGCTAATAATAATAATAATAATAACACCCCGTGGCTTCCTTGGTTAGATGCCCATCACACTCCATGGCAGCGAAAAATTCAACGAATACATTGTAATTGGCACTAGAACTACAGCGCATCTCTCAGTACTGGAACCAAAGAACCCCAAGCTTTTAATTGAATTTAGCACACTAATATAGATATGTAATAGTAACAATAAAAAGGATAATAAATGCAAATTGTAACTAAATCTATATATAAGGAAAGTGTTTTATATATATATTTTTTTATATTTTGACTCTGTTCATATTTTCAAATTTTGAACAATCAGGTAATTATTAATTTAATATTATTAACTATAACAAAAGTAAATACAATTAGAATATTTAAAAATGGTATTACTTCAATCACTTAAATCGGAGCTATTGTTAACATTTGTTATCGTTTCCTTCCAGTTGTATATCATGGCTGCTTGATTTTAATTGCGTAAAAATTGGTCTCTTTTTGTTTGTGTTTGAGTGTGTGTATTTGTGCATACAGTCCTAACGTAATCTAGGGGCTATTAGCGCTTATAACAGCACTCAAAGTGAAGTGAAATACCTATATAATCCAGGTTTCGCATAACGTTACTATGAAACATAATCCCATTTATTTCCCAGAGTGAATTACTACCCATCAAGGCTATACTCAATTTAACCACGCTAGGGTAAGAGATATGAGGTTAAATTAGTAGGAAGTGTAACCGAATTTGCGTGAAGAAAGAGCGGAACGTAATTTAGTCAAAAATACCATAAAGATATTTTAAATTAGTTGAAAAATGACACCTGGACACGGGAATCGAACCTGCGATCCTCGGCTCAGAGCTTCAATGCTCCATCACTGAACTATCCAAGGGTTGTTCAGTTCTCAGGGTCGTAATTCATTCATAGCTTAAGGCTGATTTTAGATGGACTTGTAGAATCGTCAGCTACATATGAGCAACCAATAGTTTTACGAGCTAGCATATATCACAACCATATGTGACTTGGGAGGACTATAATGCTGACAAATATATAATACAAGATTGTAATTTTAAACCGACATTTCAATTAATATCAACACACGCGTTGAACATCATTTTAATTACGGCACTATCCGATACTGTGGTATCTAATAGTTAACGATACTATTGATCGCTCATATGTGGCTGACAATTCCACATGTCAATCTAGACTCGGACCTAAACTATAGGTGAAGAATGAACGTGAGCACGGAACGATTTCTTGATGGATCAGTGGTAAGAGCATTGGCACGCTAATCCAAAGGTCTCGGGTTCTATTCTCGTGTGCTGGTGTCATTTTTCAACTAATTTAAATTAATCTAAATGTGGTCTCCACTATATGGAGAGTGCCATAATTACAATGATTTGGAAGCTGTGTGTTGATATTCGTTGATCATAAGTACACCTTGAATTAAGCCCCAACCTTAAAATCTTGAACCAACTAATCTATATGGGATTAATATCTAGTCCACGTGCCCACCAATCAGATAAATTGGAATTAGAGCTTGAAAGATTCTTTAGAGATGTTCGGGAAACACATTAAGTATAGTTTCCTTAGCGGTTTTCCCCAAATTGATAGGTAAATTAATAATTTATGTTTACTTTTAATAATAATGATAATAATAATATTTAGCACCGCGTCTTACTACCCGTTCGGGTTATACGCTTTAAGTACCAATTACTCTAATGGATTAGGAATTGGGAAGGTTGAAATAGAGGAAGTGAACCTGCATTTGCGTGGAGGGAGAGTGGAAAACCATTTAGGAAAACCCTCCCCCAGTTCACCCGACCGAGATTCGAACCTCGATCTCCCCGTCCTCAGCAGTCGAGCTCAACACGACAAGCGCGTTAGCCAACTACGTCACCGAGGCGGGCTTTTAATAATAAAATAATAAAATAGGTAATACTATATATTATGGATACACCAATTATAAAATACGTTAATATTTGTATTTATCTATGTCTGTAATTTTGTTTTGTAGGCTGTCAATCTCGGTGGTTTCAGGGTAAAGTGCTCTCCTAAGGATCCTATGTTCGTGGGTTCAAACCCATCCGTAGTCGACGAATTATTCTTGAGCGAGAAAAAAATCCATCACATAAATTCCTTCGGCGGGGAAGTAAAGCCGTCAGTCCCCTCTTGATTATGACATGTAGAATAAATAAAGAACCCTGAAAACTATCCGAGTCTACCTGTCGTGGAAAAATTCGTAGCTCCTTTCACTCTCGCTCATAGGCTAGACCTTCTAATGTGTTGATATAATCATCGGGTGACCTGGTGGTCTAGGAATAAAGTGTCGGACTTCTGTGCTGTTGGCCGGGGTTCAATCCTCGGTCCCGGCACAGATTTATCTGATTACCAAACCCTTCCTTCACCTCTGACAAGACATCTTGTGAATGTGGGGAATGCCAGGCCCCCACCGTGGTTCGGATTCCACGTTAGACTGTAGGTCCTCCATTTCATCTCACAATCACCCTACCATTACACATTATCGTAAGTGCGTATAACCCGAACGGGTAGTAAGACGAGGTGCTAGTAATAATAATAATAATATAATCAGTCGGTTGAGAAACTGCACGTATAATTAATACCTTGAATAAATGAAAAAAAAGGTCTAGTTTGTCGTGGAATATAGGTATTCGCTGGAAGTCTCCTATGGTTAGGTTAACAGCACTTAAGAATGATTATCAGAAATTGATAATACCGGAAGTTATACTCCCTCTCGGCCCCTGAGTGCTTCTCACACACCAATTACGTCCATTAGTTTGAAAGTTAAAAGGGAAACTCCAGGCGCGACGAGCAAAACAGCCTGTGTATCGCTATGTTTTTATGTCATCAAAGTGAATCATCATTGATTTTTCAAAAAAATATAAAAGCAAAAAAAAGTTAGCCTAAACAAACTTATGCAAAATTCTGTTGAAAAATATATAGAAGTTAACGTTGTTATTTAGGGTATAGACCTACTGGAAACAATGATTAGTGAAAATCATAAGCTAAACTGGAAAACACTGTCCTTTTCTTTATTTAAAAACAGTACTCTTTATAGACAACTAATATCAATACTTTTAACATAATATAATATGATTCCGCCAAATAAATGCAGCTTTTTCCCAAAAATGCGAGACTTACATTCGATGCTTTAAAGTACGTATCCCACCTCAAATGTTAGAGGAGCCCTATGGAGAAACAATATTTATCGAGTTCAGGACTTTAGTTCTGGAAAAAATAGTGTCCATAATTTATATAATCAGTTGTTTCAAGATTTGGGCAAACCATCAAGTGAAAAAAAAACCTTTATTTAGCTATCTAAAATGTTTGATCCCGTTTTTATTAAACAATTCTAGTCAAAGATGTACACTCAATTACGGTTTGATTTTACATTCATACCTTGATGGGCTTCAATTTGGCCATATCATAAATCAGCACCATACTGGAAACAATAGGGTAATTCTGTTAACTTTCGAGGTAAATCAAGTGTACACTGAGCTTATATTGAAAGATATCAATATTACCTTGACTCGTTACAACATGGAGCTATATCAGGCTACATCATAGTTGAACCAAGCAAAATACGATTGATATACTTCAGAGTAAATGAAAATTACCAAATTTTATATTAAAATTTGATGAATCAAGAACTATACTTCTCAAAAAAAAAAAAATTGAAACATAATAAATAAAACAATGGTAAGAGTAGTAGAAGTGATGAAGTTTTCAAATAAACGAGGAAATTAAATAAATTGTTGGGAGAAATATCAATTGTTATCGCTACTTAACAACATAGCTACTAATGATAATTTGGATGTCAATCATTTATAGTGAAATCTCCCTTAACGGACACCTCTGAATAGCGGACTATTTTTTATAACGGACAACCTAAATTTTCCTGGTAAAATAACATGGGTCCTTACGAAGAAAACAAGCTCCTAGTAACGGAAATGGGTATTGCTGTAGAAACAAATTTATGCATAACAAATCTCTTAGCCACAGAAAAAAAAGTTGAAAGCACGAGTCAATTTATAGTATTTTACTGTAGGAATGTAAGGGATGCCATTTTCTCGTGAAATGTGAGCATTCCCGCCTTCCTTCTTTAGTTCAAGGTCATGTTTTCCACCCCCTACCGAGCCATCAGCGGGGGAGTGTTCTAGAGATGGGTTGTACTCTTACACACACATACAGTACAGAATGTATACTTTTTACATGTCATTTCACTTGCGTATTGTTTTGTGTATTATGAAATCTGTACAGTAACCTAAGTACAATATTTATTCATTGATCATATCTAACCAACATACAATACTCAATATTGCAGTAACTAGAGGGTTGTGGTTAATATCCACAGTATTAAACACAGATTAAACTGTGTCCAAGAAGTATGATTAAAAATATAGTTTTGACGTGAATACGTCTTTAAATTTGCTACCATACGGGGGCAATCCAAAAAACCAAATGATAACAAAATCGGAGGATACAGTTTGGCGTTGTAGTTTCGAATCTATCCTCTACATCCAAAATTAAATTATACCACTGGATAGCTAAAGGATCAAAGAATGCATTACAATATGCTAGAACAGTGACGCATCGCGCGTGGTGGAGGGGGAAGCGCCACCATTTTGAGGTTATTTTGCTGCGTATCGAGATTTGCAATTAGTATAACTTTTGACTCGGAGAAGCTACGATGTTCGTTTAAGTTTTAATCGTCAGCTGTCGTCAAAATATATCGATTGTATATAAAACATTAGTTTAAAGTAATGACAGTGAATATAATAAGGTGTTAGAATAAAAATAATATAACACGTTACATAAACGTATTCACGTACAACACACGGCCGTGTCCATGACACAGCCACACACCATTTTTTCCCCCCAATAAAGGAAACCTCTTATTAATGAACTTTTTTTTAGCCCGATAGGTGTCCGCTATTAAGAGATTTCAATGTATTAATCTTTATTTGAAATTCTTTACGTTAAAAGTTTAATTACTACCAGCAGTGAGATGCTGTTAAACAATTAATCATTACTGGCCATTACTTAAGTTAAAAAGTTCACAACTTCAATCATATTGATAATTTTTTTTTTTTTTAGAATACTAATCAATAATTAATCTCTATTTTAAGTTCCTACTTTAAAAATCTTATTCAGAACATCTTGTTTCAAACAAAAAGAAGTGAATTCCCAAGTTCTTTTGAATGAAACTCTCTTTTTTCTCCAAATTTTCGGTGAATAAAAGTAAGTTGCACGTACAAGTACTGTTTGTTACTTTTTAATTCAATTAAAGATAATTACATACTCAAAATTGTGTGGATTAAAATCAGATGAGGACCCGCCTCGGTGGCGTAGTTGGCTAACGCGCTTGTGTTGAGCTCGACTGCTGAGGACGGGGAGATCGAGGTTCGAATCTCGGTCGGGTGATATGAGGGTGGTTTTTCCTAAATGGTTTTCCACTCTCCCTCCACGCAAATGCGGGTACACTTCCTCTAATTAATCCTTCCCAATTCCTAATCCATTAGAGTAATTAGTACTTAAAGCGTATAACCCGAACGGGTATTAAGACGCGGTGCTAAATATAATAATAAATATAATAATAATAATAAAATCAGATGAGACAATAAAGGTTGATTTATTTGGTTGCTTTATAGTTTAATACTGAAATTTCTCTCAAACGAGCACTTCTAGCTTTAAATGCGGTCTTATGATGTTAAAATCTCACAAAAGATCCCCAAGATTTCATAAAACTAGGAAAATGTTTTGTAACAAACCAAAGACCCTCGTGTTTGGGCACTTGGAGTAAATGTCCAACTTATTTTGTCTGATTGGTTGGCGATGGGGTGGTCAGGGTGCAAATAAAAATCAGTTGTTCTGGGGTCGTTCACACTAGATGGTTTCCCACTCCACTGACATGCCTCTATTAGTACATTTACTCATACCTATTATATTATTGAGATATAGTTCTATATCTATAGACTGGATGGGCTGTAAGATAAAAATTACAAAGTCTATTATTTGTCTTGGTGTAGAAGATTACGGAGATTTTATCAAGGAAATCGCTGATAGGCCCATTTTGTAAATTATATGGCGAATGCTACGCGATATTGTTTATCGACGTAAGTTATATTTAGTCTATATTAGTAAATTATTTTAAATATAAAATGTCAACTCAGTATAATATGACAAAAGCACACATCTAGTTCAAAATAGGACACCACCGTTTAAATGAAAAACATGCTTTTTCATCACACAGTGATATTAATGGGAAAGTATGTGATGAAGAAATCATAGCTGTTTTATTGACACTTATAGTGTGTGTGCAGGGCACGAATTATAGCTTTGAAGACCATTAATATTAAACAAAAATTTATATTTTAAACGGTTTGATATTATTATTTTAGCTTTACAAAATAAACTGTGTAAAAGATCAATGTCAACGATATTATTTAACTAAGGAAATATCCTCACCCTCCCTAAATTGGATGTATAATTAATTCCATGTGCAGCCATTAGATTCTCTGTGAGCTAGAGGTGTTTTATATGTTTGGAAAATTACTATCAGAAACGCAAGTGCTACTAGTAGGTAATAGTTTGTCAAAAATAAAATATATGTGTATATATGTATACATATATCTAATATCTTACCATAAATGTACTCTATAGAGCAGAAATAGTTTTTTTATTGCAGCAATTTGTGGAGGACGTGGGACATTAGCTTCTATCACCCTCCTTTCGCCCTGGCCTGATTGTGGGTATAGGATATAGGTAATCAATGTCGCTCGAAACTACACTTCTATTAAATGGTACCGTATTCCCAGAAAAAATTCCTGCAACTTTAATGGATAGTGTGTCCATGTATGTGTATGTGTGTGTGTGTGTGTGTGTGTGTGTGTGAGCCTGTTCTTGTGAGTGTGTGAGTGAGAGAGAGGGAAAGACCTTCGATGTGTCTACGCTGATTTTAAATGAGTATCTATCAGCCGGTGTGTTAGTGTAGTACAGTGACGATAGGATGAATCACGCTTAAGCGTGTTTATAATTGAAAGCAGAGTGAGGGAAATTGTTGTTTTCAGATTAAAAATGTGGAATTTATCTCGAAGAAATGTTTGCAACCTCGCTATCTCTTCATCAAGATAGATCTCTGAAATAAATTGTATTTCGTTCTTTGTAATTAATATTTAGCAACTTATCAATGAATGTACGTATGTAATGTACATTTTAAATAGTATTTTATCTTGTTTTTGGAGAAAGCATAAATTATATACTCCGTAATTGCATTTTAAAATTATACAACAATCACCTATTTTCTACAGAAATAAGACAATGCTTATTTTGATACCACATTCGTTTTCAAACGATGTTAAGAAAATCCTTATACAGGGTGGCCCGTGGAAAAGTAGCTCGCCTCTCTATGTCCAGCAGGCACCTCACTCTTAATTGGAGGGGGTCAATCCCCTTCCACCCATATTGTGACATGAAGAATGAGTCAATAAATCTTTAGACAAGCAGTTCACTTGCTCATTCTTCATGTCACAATATGGGTGGTAGGGGATTTACCTTCTTCAATTCAGAGCGAGGCACCTGCTGGATATAGGAGGTGGGCTACTATTCTGTGGGCCACCCTGTAGTTCTAATTCCTGCACTAAAAACCAATTTTCATAGGAAGGACATTATGTGAGAGCTAGGAAAGCTGCTAGGTCAACTTTTACGTATCCATACGTCAATTAAAAGGTGACCTGGTGGTTTAGGGGTAAGGTGTCGGATTTCTGTGCTGTCGGCCGGGGTTCAATACTCGGTCCCGGCATAGATTTATCTGATTACCAAACCCTTCCTTCACTTCTGACTAGACATCCTGTGAATATGTGGAATGCCAGGCCTCCACCGTGGTTCGGATTCCACGTTAAACTGTAGGTCCTCCTATTTCATCTCACAATCACCCCACCATTACACATTAGCGTAAGTGCGTATAACCCGAACGGGTAGTAAGACGTGGTGCTAATAATAAACATACGTCAATTCACGTTAACTTCATTTATCAATTTCTGATTTATATTATCAATACCTATAATATTGCACTAATATGGTTATATTATCAATATTGAAACTCTTAAACTAGTTTGCATTTTTTTAAAGGCCCTTTCAATAAAATTTTGATTGTACAGTAAAAAAGGCTGTCACAACGAGTGTGTTGAGTTGCTCCACATCTCCCCATATTGCGTATCTATATGGCAAGTCGATGAGTGTTCACATTGCTGCCCGATTTGACGGATGTGCATTGTATTAGTGTTTGTTCATCCAATTTGGCATTAAGTAATGTTAGGATTAACACTCCGCAATGCTTTCATTGTTGATTGGTACGCGTCTAACAAGCCGTCAGGGATACGCGTATATTCTCACTACTGGGACAATAATGACAGAAAAGAAGAATTTTATCAGAAATGCACCTGCATTTTGTAAGAAGGAAACGAGAGAAAAAACATTTATAACGGCAAAAAAAAAACACTTCAATTAATAATAATAATATTTAGCACCGCGTCTTACTATCCGTTCGGGTTATACGCTTTTAGGTACTAATTACTCTAATGGATGAGGAATTGGGAAGGTTTAATTAGAGGAAGTGAACCTGCATTTGCGTGGAGGGAGAGTGGAAAACAATTTAGGAAAAACCACCCCCAGTTCACCCGAACGAGATTCGAACCTCGATCTCCCCGTCCTCAGCGGTTGAGCTCAACACGACTAGCGCGTTAGCCAACTACGCCACCGAGGCGGGTAACACTTCAATTACTGAGCAGAATTTAGACCTTGATCACTCGCTATCGGCACTCTTTATTATTGCATTACCTTGTTTAACATGTTTATTTAAAATATTACTAATATAACCAGTTCTACTTGAAAAAAGAAACTAAATTAAAAGGATTTTTATGACAGTGAAAAATCATTTATTCAGTTTACAAAATTATAGTAATTTCAAATCTTTACTCATGTGGTCTAACCATTTCGATTATGACAGTTATCCTTCACCATGCGTCGACGCGTAAAAACTTGGATTCAATTGAAGAGAAATAGACACGCAATTAAACGGACCACCCGGCTCTCCACCACGCGTATATACAACGTACTAGGTGTGAATACTTGTATTAGAGCCCATGGCAGTCAGTTGGATTTGGTCGTTGCAACACAATATAGCGCAACGCAATGCGTGTTGGTGTTTAAGCGCCTTATTAATCAGAGGACTAGACGTACATTACGCATCTTCACTTGGTTAGCAAGCGTTACAATGTATATGCAATATTACGTTGGAAATAGAAGATACATCCTATATTATTATTATTAGCACCGCATCTTACTACCCATTCGGGTTATACGCACTTACGCTAATGTGTAATGGTAGGGTGATTGTGAGATGAAATGGAGGACCTACAGTTTAACGTGGAATCCGAACCACGGTGGAGGCCTGGCATTCCCCACATTCACAAGATGTCTTGTGACCTTAACATATATAAATTTGTCGACCATTTTTTTAAATCAATTCAAGTAAATTTATCATAAAATACGCTTGTGCGGTGTACCATTCAACTTTCAACCTGTTTTTTTTTTTTTACTATACAAAGATATTTTCAAGTTTGTTTAGTTTGTCTTTGAACTTAAAATTATTTAAAACACATGTATGAAACTCATTTCTAGTTTTTAGGAGTATTTAAAGTTTAAAATAAACATGTTTACCTTTAATGAAGTTTACCATCTACACTTTATTGTCACTTATATATATTAGTTTTAAATTGATTGTTAAATATTCTCGGCTGGCCATTGTAAACATATTAGATATGATCAATTTAAACTAAGCTTGTCTCTTCCAAATATTCATCTATTAGAATTGACTATTTAAACATAAAAAAGAGATTTTTAAAATATGGTAGTAACAGTAAAATCGTGTGCTCACTGAATACATATATTTTCTAATATAGGGCCTGCTCCTCTGTATTTTCAAAGTTTATCGATGATCTATTAACATTTTTAAATGAAGGTATACCTAATAATAAAATCTTTTTTAGTTTAACAAAAAAAATGACTAAAATAGTATTAAAGTACATAATTTTAAAATGTAAGTTGTTGAATTACATATATATATATAATTTACTACTCATTTTATAAAATATGTGGATTTTACTTGTTTTAAATATAATTGTATTAGAAAAAAAAAGTATATCAAAATGACGCTCTGAATAGTTAAGGACGCAATAATCACTAGGATAGCAATAATCTTGATTATTTATTGGTATAACAGCATTCTAATTATAGTTTAATGAATCATGATTTATGTGATACAAATAAAATGACCTGGCATAGCAGATGAGATTGTGTTACTAGATGTTTTCATAGATAAAGAAACTTAAACTATAATCATCTTAATAAAACTATGTTTACTGATTGTAAACTAAAATAGCTACTAAATAGAAATAGTAGAAAGAATAAGGCGTAATTTTAGGCTTTTAAAATTTTGAAACTTTGTTTTATGACCTATTAAATATAAGTTTTTTAATGAATATATATGTTTAAAGTGTATTTTATGGGTTAAAATTTTAACACCAAACATGTGAGCACTGGTGATCTAAAGATTGTATTTAAAACAGAGTTTATTTTTTCACTCATGAGGGTACTGGTGAATATTTTGTAAACTAGGCCATTTATCAGGTTTTGCTCAACATTTTAGTATTATAGTTGGTTGTCTGTGTGTTAGATAACAAATATAATTAAATGTTTAATTATATAACCCAATAATCTCATAATAAACATTAATTACAATATATTAATAGTATCGTGAAGGAGAGATGAGGGAGAATAATTTATATTAAATTCTTCAAATGGTTGGCACACCATTTTGTAAAATCAATTTGACATTGAATTGAATTGTTTCTATTGATACCACTTTTCCAAAACATTTTCACTTTAAAGGAAGATCAATAAGTTGTTCCATAATTAAAATGTTTAAAAAACTCCTGAATAATTGTTTAAGGCATTGCCACTCACTTCGACTCATACGTGATTATTTGAGTGTTTTCCTTGTGTATGTGGGTGTTATTAAATCAATCTGTTAAGTGTTATCTTCAAACTTTCACCAACATTAATAAAATTTAAAAAATATATCATTTTAGACTCCTTTGATAAATATATGTTTATGGATATGTAGAGTGGGATAGAAACTGTCTGTAAAACTAAACATATATTCGAGTCTGTTAAACGTATTATATTTAAATTTTCGAATAGATGTTCAAGAGATTTTCAAATTTTCTTTGTTCTCCACAACGTTCCCACCAGAATTTGAAATCATTGTTAGCGATGTATTTTAAACAAATACATATGTAAATATTTTAATAAATGAGTCGGAGTTAAGTCATTACCATCTCCAGGAAATGGCTTTAACAATAGATGCTAGACACAATATGTTGAGTTTTATTAGTTTCAAAAACACATGAAGTTATGGAAGGGGTAATATCTCCCTAACATTCTATGGAAAGGGCACGATTACTTTCCAAATGTGTCCGATAAAATTTAGGATATCCAATCCTAAGCCTTAAAACTTTATATGAGTGTATTACGAAAGTTTGACAACTAATATCAGCTGTCTCATGTCTGCCTACTGAGCCGGGTACCAGGTTCAATTATAAGTACGGTAGAAAACTTTATTATTGGTGTTATGTGGATTTCCCCTTTCATAGTGATGAATTAATGGCAGGGGGCTGTTTTTTTGTATATTATAGATATTATTCTAGATTTTATGTCATGTGTTTATCACCAGTTAGTTCATGAGTAAAAGTAGATATTCTCAAAATTGGCTATAACTATTTTGATTACATTTCATTTCAAAACATTTATAAATATTCCAAACAAAATGGCAACTCTCAATATTTTGACAAAATGACTTTAAGGGCTCAGGTCTGATGCGTAAATTCTCATTTTTTATGATATCTCCAAAATTATTTGAGATATGAAATTACTTGTCATTGCAAATATGTAGATTTATTTATATTACAAATATTGTATTTGAAACATATTTTTATAAAACCTAAACTTTCAAGTTATACGCAAATATAAATATTTTTTTAACTTTTAGAACACTAAAGGTATAGTAGTGTGATCGTAAAAAATATCTTAGCCAAAATATTGATGGATGTAGACTTCTCATGACCCCCCGAACCCTAAGAAATTGTATTTGCAATGCCGTCTGCCTGTGTGTCTTTTCAATCCCACAATTAAGAGTAGTTATATAAAAAAGCGAAAAGAGAAAACATGGAATTTTTCCAAATCAGCTCAAACGATTTTGATTAAAATTCGTATCTAGACGTTGATTAAGATTATAAATAAACTGGCTGTTTACATTTTACCATGAAAATGCATCTAAAGCGATTTACAGAAGCGTAAATCTCCGTATCTCCGCAACTATTTGAGATAATAAATAACGTATTATTGCAAAATTGTAGTATATAAAAAAAATAAAAAACTTTTATTTGAAGAAATATTTTTATAAAACAAGGAGTTTCTGAAATGTTGGCAAATATATTGATAAAATTTTGTGAACCCTAGCTGGAAAGAGGTACTACTTAAATTTAAACGCATAAATTCTCTAATGTCATAAAGTAAGCCAATAAGTAAGTCTTTCAAGAAGTTTATGTTGATCTTCCTTTAACCTCTTAGGGTAAATGTTTCTATAGCACAGGGGCGAAGCAAAAATTTTCGTGAGTAGGGTGGAGGGACATGGGGGCTCCCATCGGGATTGGGTTGGGGAGGGGGGGGAGTCCATCCAAGAAATTTTTACATAAAACCACTTCAAAATTTGAGAATAAATCTTAAAATAATTTTTCAGTGTAACGCTAGCTTAAGGATATTACTTTAATGAAAGGTATTATGCAAAATTTGTGATTAGTATTAAAATTCATTATAAATGATTTTTTAGCTAATCAATCAATTAGATAAAATAGATATAATTAGTCAGATTTCGAACAATTGATCTTGAACTCCACTCTATAGTGTAGGTATTTATTTCTCATTCTAGATCAAAATTTTAACACTAAGCTATATTAACACGTTTTGTGTGGTATTATTCAATGATTTTGTTTAAAGCAAGTTATTTTAAATAAATAATTTGAAAGATCTTTATTTATTATTAATCATTGAAATAGTAATAATAAAAATGATAAAATAAATTTAGAACCAAGCAATGTTTGTGCCACCAGGTGAGAGGCGCGCAACTTAAATTTGGGTAATATCATTAATGCGTATTTTCACCACTTTAATACTGTCTTAAGTCTTTATAATAATTACCGTATATTAATCATTTAATAATATTACCAATAAGGATATAAAAAATGTGATCTGGTTAGTGACTCTCACGCATTACGTGACAATAAAACTATAAGTGACTTTAACATTGATTTAAATGGTTTTATTTCTTGAAGGGGGTGCGTGCTCCGCATGCCCCCTTCCAGTATCAACCCCTGGTACAGCAATGATCTCTCTCTCTTATTTTAGACTCTATAGTCAATATTAACCTATTTTATTGGTCAAAATTTTCAAAATAGAAATTTATTAGCAATTCGATAATCATGAGGTGGGCATCCCCTAATAAAATGCCGAAAATTTTAACTGGAAGTTAAAGTTTTAATACAAAGTGTTGACCCTTGGAGACCCAATATCGATATTTTTTATTGGTCCAAAGGATGGGGAGATCGAGGTTCTAATCTCGGTCGGGTGAACTGGGGGTTGTTTTTCCACTCTCCCTCCACGCAAATGCGGGTTCACTTCCTCTAATACAACCTTCCCAATTCCTAATCCATTAGAGTAATTATTACTTAAAGCGTATAACCCGAACGGTTAGTAAGACGCGGTGCTAATTATTATTATTATTATTATTATTGGTCCAAATATACAAATGAAGACGATATTTTTTTTTAAATTATAAAATTTAAAACCGTTAGTCAAAAAATGTTTTACGTATGTATAGCGCAATTGGTTCTCGGGTTCGCCAGTGTATAATATATTACGAATTTTGAGTAAATTATTATTATTATTATTATTATTATTAGCACCGCGTCTTACTACCCGTTCGGTTTATACGCACTTACGCTAATGTGTAATGGTAGGGTGATTGTGAGATGAAATGAAGGACCTACAGTTTAACGTGGAATCCGAACCACGGTGGAGGTCTGGCATTCCCCACATTCACAAGATATCTTGTCAGATGTGAAGGAAGGGTTTGGTAATCAAATAAATCTTTGCCGGGACCGAGTATTGAACCCCGGCCGCCAGCATAGAAGTCTGACACCTTACCCCTAGACCGCCAGGTCACCTTTGAGTAAATATCTCAATTTAAACAATAGAGCGAGAAGGTCCTTGCGGAGATCCGTACCATTTATTACTTCATTTTTCGATCGATAAATTGTGACATTATATTAAATATTTTTTAAGGCAATAGCAATAAAACGAAAACATTTTGGTTGTATTTTTTTATTTCAAAATTATAGTAGAGTGGTGCTATATAAACAATTAACTTGGCGTGTAGCTCCAGGCAGTTATTTTAGATGACTGTTTTAAATGATTGTGAATACCAGTCTAAATTCTAGGGGTAGATAAGCTTCAAGAGGATCACGTAAATAATTAGACATGAAAAACGCAGTTTATTGTGTATTTTATAGAAAAACTATTTCAAGAAAAGTATCTCCGAGCTTTGGGCTTTCAAATATTACATTTTACGACAGATATAAAATGATCAAACAAGCTATAAAATAAAATTTTATCCAAAATAGGTTTTACAAAATAAATTTTTTTTTTCAGATTTAGACTCCAACAAGCATAAGATGATAGAAACTTAACAACTAACTCAAGCCATTAAAATTAAAATAATTATTTATACTTTTGTATGAGTTGACTTACGCAATTGAAAATTAACTTCAGACTTAATAAGGGAAACAAATGTGATAGTAAATGATTTTTTATGAAATATTCACCTCCCGAATCCCAGATATGTCATAATGTCACCAGTATTTACCAAACTGAACACATTAAAGCTTTAACCAACCTTTAATTTTGTTGTCATTTTTAAAAATTGGGCTTACTTAATAGAAAAAAAAGGATTTTCCTCCCTCGAAATTATTTAACTCAGATTAAACTGTATATAATGCAATCATATCAATCATAAATGGATTACCGTACCTCTAAAAAAAGAAAGCATATAGGAAATTTGACATCGATAAAGGGAAGTATAATCCTAACTTTGATGTTCTGTAGGATTAAGATTGGGAAATTGGTTTTCCGTCGTTTGATTTTTTTCTCATTAACTCACAAATAATCGGTTCATAATATAAACTCATTTGTATAAAATAATATTTTACTTTCAGCATAAATATCTCTATAAGTGATACATTTTATAAATTACAATAACCGTTTGAGACACACCTCATTTAATATTAATTTATGGCAGCTATTCCAGAAAATTAATTAAGTCAATATATCAGGAAAGTATCGAGACCTTTTTCTAAGGCCTGATCGTGGGCTACTGTCTTCCATTCAGTACCCACTTGTTCATCAAAAACAATAAATATATATTTGTGCAGTACATCAATTTGAATGTGTTATTATTATTATTAGCACCGCGTCTTACTACCCCTTCGGGTTATACGCACTTACGCTAATGTGTAATGGTATGGTGATTGTGAGATGAAATGGAGGACCTACAGTTTAACGTGGAATCCGAACCACGGTGGTGGCCTGACATTCCCCACATTCACAAGATGTCTTGTCAGAGGTGAAGGAAGGGTTTGGTAATCATATAAATCTGTGCCGGGACCGAGGATTGAACCCCGGCCGCCAGCACAGAAGTCCGACACCTTACCCCTAGACCGCCAGGTCACCCAATTTGAATGTGATTGGTCAAACAAATGGTTAGAAGCAGGTAACCGTTTATTAATAGTCAGGGCCGTAGTCAGAAATTCATTTTTATCGCAGATGTTTTCTACCTGCGGTGATTTGTGTTAATCTCCCAAACAGGAGATAGCTAGAATATATTTATCAATAAATCTTTCTAGAATCAGTTTAAAGTATTTTAAACATAACTAGAGTGGTAAGTGTATAATAGTATATCTCTCATACGCTACTAGTTTAGCCATTGAACGCGGATACCTAGACACGTTATTAGAAGCACTAATCTCGTGTAGGGCCATACTGCCAAAGATGGATAGATTGGTGTTCAATCCCAGTCGGGTGCACTGAGGGTGGTTTTTTTCTAAATATGTTTCCATTCTCTCTCCACTCAAATGTGGGTGAATTTCCTCTCAATAAATCTGACCTAACCACCAACCAATTAGCGCAATAATTAGTACATAGGCGTATAATCTGAATAAGTGGTGTTATACATAATTCCGATAAGGCCCTAAGGTCATTAATGTCAAAACTTTCTTGCCGTGGAAATGATCCATGCACCTCTCCCGTCTAATTGAAATTAATATCATAATTAGATACTGGGATGGGAGTAATTTAGGTAGTTCAAACACAAACACGTATCGAGAATGCTAAAATGACTATTAATAACTTATTTATGTAATCTCGCGTATTAATAATTTTATTATATTTACACACCAGCTAGAATGGATCGTGTGGAGTATATTACTGCGCTATGCCTTCTAGCTATTTAGACAATGTACATTTAAATTGTAATTATTTGATACGATTTTTCACTAACAATAGAATAGTATATATTATAGAAAATATTGTTAAATTTTGTATTTAAAAACAAAACTTTAATTTACATATTGTTTATTGAAATAAGCTATCAGCAAATGCTTACCATTTTTGGTTTCTAGATATTATAAGACGATTCATTAAATTCACTCACTATCGATTATTTATAAAACCAAATATCAAATAACCTGTTTTGGTGGCCGTATAGTTTAAGGCGTCACTTTTCGTGTTAAGACTAGACGTCTAGTGATAGGGAGATCGGGGTTCAAATACCAGTTGGGTGTATTGAGTGTTGTTTTTTCAAAATGGTTTTCCACTCTTCATCCACCCAAATTCGGACACACTTCCTTTAAATTCAACCTTCCTCCTCCCTAGTTATTAGCGTAATTAGTACATATGCGTACAGCCTGAACCGCAATAAGACGTGGTGCTAAAAAAATAACTAAAGCGTAAACAAAGATTATCTATAAAATTATAAACCTAGCCAATATTAATATTCCTTATTAATATTCCTTCACCTCTGACAAGACATCTTATGAATGTGGGGAATGCCAGGCCTCCACCGTGGTTCGGATTCCACGTTAAACTGTAGGTCCTCCATTTCATCTCACAATCACCCTACCATTACACATTAGCGTAAGTGCGTATAAACCGAACGGGTAGTAAGACGCGGTGCTAATAATAATAATAATTATAATATTAATAGGCCTATAAATATTAACGTTTATTGATGCGTGTGCCTCAAAGAATCCATTATCGTGAATCATATCAAGATTAATAAAGTATGAAGGAATGACAGCCCCCTCTCTATGAATATAAATAAGCAATGAATACGAGAAAGAGTTAGAGATTGCTTGTTGTTACGAGAAGAGCAAGATATCACACTGATCAGCCTATCCGTGCCACACATGAGTATACGAAGTACACGCTGATCAGTTTGACCCCTTCAGGAGGGTAGAATAAAATAGCGAGAGAGGCTACCCTATCTTACATTGAACAGTGAAACAAAACACTGCAATAAATTGTTTAGGTTTGATAATGCCGATTACATTTGCCCTTTTTTTGTGTGCTATATTTCTAAGGCTAGGGGAGAAGGTATAATCTAGGAGATATATACCCACATTATAATCGAAGAAGAATGGAATAAACTTTATTAAAATAACACCCTCAGATGACCCAGCTTTGATTCGAAACCTGAACTTCTCGTTATTTATCAGTCAGACAATTTGTGCTTGATTTTTTTTAGTTCGCATGCCCCCTGTTGTAGGTAATTAAATATAGATTGTGATTGTTCAATTCTTAGCATTATGTTGAATACTTGCACATCTTGTTAGTAAGTATAGTAAAAAATAAATGGCTAAACACTTAAAATAACTCTACAATGATCCATACCCCTATGATGAAATTAATATCACTCGTACCAACCCGAGGGCTCACCACTTGAATACCCTACAGGTATTTGAAAGAAATAACTCACAGAATTGATTTTTCGTCGTCCACAGCCATGAAAACTACCATTAACTCAGACATTACTGATAAATAAATAGAGGAAAAAAATACGACCGCTCGTAAAATAATGTAATTGCTATTTAACGACATCGATTAGATATTTGAAAGGCATCCGGTACATTGTGTTTCAGCGGCGATTTAATGAAAAGTGAGATTTTGCAATTATTTCAAGAGCTTTATTTAAAAAAATAATGTATGATTGATTTTTTTTAGACAATATAATTGTTCTGAAACATGATTTATTCTCATAAGGATATATTTTATTAACTAAAATATAATTTTGAAAGTCTAACTATATAAATAGTACTTCAAATGATATTTTAAATGTTTTCTCACCCGACTGGGTCAATCTTACTAATTAGTGTTGATTGTAAGTTGATTATTATTATTAGCACCGCGTCTTACTACCCGTTCGGGTTATACGCACTTATGCTAATGTGAAATGGTAGGGTGATTGTGAGATTAGATGGAGGACCTACAGTTTAACGTGGGATCCGAACCACGGTGGATACCTGGCATTCCACACATCCACAAGTTGTGATTAATACACGTCTTGTCAGAGGTGAAGGATGGGTTTGGCAATCAGATAAATATGTGTCGGGACCGAAGATTGAACCCCGGACCCCCAGCACAGAAGTCTGATACCTTACCCCTAGACCGCTTGTAAGTTAATGAAGTGTGGTCTGAGCCGCGCTAAGATAGCCAGGATACCAGCCAGCCACATACATTTGGAGCAAGCAAGCAATACTCACGAATTGGGCCCCCTCGGCCACGTGGACACCCATTTGCTGGAGGGGTGACGGTGCAGGTGGTGCTGTTGGGGTGTCTGGGCCTACCGACCCGACACCACGCTGCAGGTGAACCATGATGGGCCCCTCTGTCCTTGCTGGGGGTCGATCACGTGCTCTGTTGGGCAGGCTACAAGCAGCGCGCGAGGGGAAATAGCAAGCTTCTCTACGTCACTAATAGGAGTAAGGATTGATGTAGGAATCTACAGATCTAGGACACGACAGAGACTCACACTCAAAATACTTTCTAGGTTTTGTTCTTAAACTAGACGGCGATGATAATTGTTTTTTCAACAAAAGGTGTGGTTATATGATTGTAAATATTTCTCTAAATAGGATTATAATATAAAGTTGTTAGTATATAGACACATAGTAAATGAGTGAGTGGTGAAATTGAGTGAAGGAAATGACAGTACAATTATAAAGCTGTTTGTCTAAGGAAGTGGCGCTCTATGGTGATGTTTATAACGAAGAAGATAGAAGTATGTTTGTCTGAAGAAGACTACGTTGGTAGTGTTGTCAGCCGTGAAGGACTGAGAATGGGTGATCAATGTCCCGGGATCGACTCTGACTGCGCGAAGTGACCTAGGATGCCAGAACACGGACTGACCCCGTCACTAGGCCGCGCCACAATATCTCCCGCCTTCGCCCCTCCCCGACGCCCTCCGTCGAACACACCCGCCAAATCCGCCGCGGCGCGCCGCCTGCACTCGGCCACCTTCGGCTCTGTTCGCCAGCTAGACGTCATTAAAAGATGCACATGCACAAAGAACGCATGCCCAGGAGAAACACAGATTTAAATAAGATAAGTTTGGTAAGTTAAAAGATAATACCGATACCTACACACATACAGAATTTTATTTACAGATTTAATATAAACAAGTTAATGGGATTTATAGGCGTGGTGCTTCAAATAAATTACTAGCTAATTTATCGTCTTTAAAACAGTTCGACCCACCTCGCTGGCATAGTTAGCTAACGCGCTAATTGAGTTGAGCTAGACTGCCGAGGATGGGAAAATTGAGGTTCAAATTTCGGTTGGGTGTCAAACTGGGGGTAGTTTTCCTAAATGGTTTTCCTCTATCCCTTCACGAAAATGTGGGTTCACTTTCTCTAAATTCAACTTTCCGATATCCTGATCCATTAGAGTAGTTAGTACTTAAGCGTATAACCCGAACAGGTAGTAGGACGTTGTGCTAAATAAATAAATAAAAATAAATAATATAATTCATCCAGTTATTCTGGTAATAAATAAACGAGAGTAGATAACCAAATAATATAAAATGTTTCCAGTAAATTTAAGAATCCATAAATTAATGGCTATTTAGATTTAATTTGTATTATTTTCTAGCACAGAGTCTTACTATTCGTTTGGGTACTAATCACGCAAATGTAATAGGAATTAAGAAAGTATACCCGCACTTGCGTATAGGTAGAGTGGAGAATCATAAAGGAAAAACCCCTCTCAATATATCCTACCCGGGTTCGAACCCAAATCATTTCATCATTGGAAACCCAGTTTATTTTGATGCTGACAACTTAGGGCTTAGACCATTCTCTCACAGAACCAGGTAGCTATTTTAATTGGATTACAAAAAAGTTTTAACATAAAATATAAAACATAATTTGTTTGCGTTTAAAGAAAAGGATGATTGTATCTATAGTTCAAGCTTTTCTTGTTAAAGATCTTATCATTTCTGAAAATCCTTTACGCCCAATATGTGTTTAGGTTTATCTTGTACACATGCTCTCTACTATAATGTGTTTGTTTGAGTCTTTTCGAATAAACAATGCTAGCATATTACTTGATATAAATCATATCTTAAAACACTTACTGTATCTTAAAAATCATATCAAATACCTGAGACAATATAATTATTATATGTTCTTTATTTATAAATCTATTAAATTGTTATATGAAAATTACAATTTCATACCATATATTACATTTTATATTGTGGGAGATTTAGTAAAATATATGAGGAGGGATATTAAAATCTATGAATATCTGCACGCAAAGCAAACCCCGATTGCCAAACAAACAATGTGATTAATTTTGTTTAATTAACTACCAACTAATAAATTTTCCTTTGTTATATATGTTTTAGGAACTATAACCCAATGTTATAGACAATATTAATGGAGTATTTTATTATTACTGATAAACTATTAAATACAATATACCTGAATAAAAGTTTATTTTTAATTTATTTGAGGTATTTAACGTGCACTTTCTGAACCGTTTAATTATTTTAGGACACGACTTATTAACCAACGTAGATCTATAACACACACAACATCCAGCCCCGGCCGTTAATTCCCATTTTGGTGACCTGGCGGTCTAGGGGCAAGGTGTCAGACTTCTGTGCTGGCGGCCGGGGTTCAATCCTCGGTCCCGGCACAGATTTATCTGATTACCAAACCCTTCCTTCACCTCTGACAAGACATCTTGTGAATGAGGGGAATGCCATGCCTCCACCGTGGTTCGGATTCCACGTTAAACTGTAGGTCCTCCATTTCATCTCACAATCACCCTACCACTACACATTAGCGTAAGTGCGTATAACTCTAACGGGTAGTAAGACGCGGTGCTAATAATAATAATAATAATTCCCATTTAACCAATGATAAATTTCTCGGCCATGCCTGGAATTGAACCCTGAATCCCTAGCTCAGTAGCCAGACACGTTTCGACTGAGCTAAATTGTTGAGACTTGACAATAAAGAGAGTTGACTCGCGAGTATAAATATTGTTTAGGTAGGGGAAGTCGGGCAATTATGAGCATCTTAAGAAAATCTGTTATTTCTTAAGAAACAGTAACAAAATTAATATTATTTTATTCAATTCATAATTCGTTTAGGTCTACAAAATACAATAAATATGAATGATATTTTGCCAACTTTAGTCCAGAAAAATAAATAAAAAAAGAATCTACAAGTGCTCATATTAAAAGCATAGGAGGAAAATATGAGCACGCCCAGGGGGTAAGATGAGCATCGTGTTATAATTTGATATAGGCCAACACATACAACGCTACTTTAAATATCAGACAGAACTCAATATGCCCTATACACACATGGAAATAGTGGTAAAGATATAACAAATAATAATTACTCTCTTAGTATCCTACAAGCACAAACCAATACCTAATGATATTCAATCTTTGTCTTGATTGGCCTATTTTGCTAGTCTGAACAAAAGTCGCAAATGTAACGCTTCTGTCGTTTACCAACACCACTGCACTCGACGTGAGCCCATTTTTTGCATGTTTGGCACTGTACCCAATCACCACCTGTTGTGGAAAAAAGATCCTCACAGAAAATACACTTCTGAATCTTCTACATATCTTGACTTCTTAGCAGATGATGAATTTGAAGACTTTTTGCTCTTTTTTTTTATAGTGATAACACATGTTTCTTGGCATTCTCGACGCTATTTTTGTGAGGAATATCCGTGAGTATAACAGAATGAGCCACTCTTCTGTTAGAAGGCTTCCTTGTACCTTTGGCTGGAATTGGAATCAGGTCTCGGAATTTTAGAGAGCATTGTGAAGTTGATCCTGCCTGTGTAGATGTTCCTGATGTAGGTGAAGATGATCCTGTTTCTGTAGATGGCCCTGGTTTTGGTCGTGAGACAAGGTGGCTGTCCATTTCATTGGAATCTTCCAGGGAGGGTGACGCTAGAGAATTTCCAAAGGAGATATTTGTGTGAAGAGTTGTGTTATTGTTACATTCTGGATTAGCTGTGAGCTCTGCGGCAATGAAATCCTCTTCTGAAAATGCATGTGTATTGAAGGGATGTATGCCCGTCTTCTTGAAACCTGACTGCGCATTCCGAATCGTAGCACCTTTTCCGTAAGCAATGGCAAAATACTAAATATAGATATATAAAATATATAGGATATAATAACATTTGCAACAACCTAACGCCTGCTTCAGTGGCCACATGTTCTAAGACGTCTCTCTCACAATAGACTAGACTACAAAAGAAGAGGATATTGCGGTCAGGATCTCAATCGAGTACACGAAAGAAATTAAGTTTTTTTGAATTAATAAAAACTTTAGTAAAAAAAATTTAGTCTAGTTTTAAAGTTAAAAACTTCAGTCTAACTTGCAAATAAATACCTCAGCTTATTGATGCGTTGGCCCAAAACTTTGTTAAGTTACATTTTTAGCCAAAGTGATGATTAGCCATGGAACAATGTAGTATATCATACAATGCATGTTTACTCAAAGTTAAATGTTGTTATATCCCGATGGAAACAAATTAAATAAATTAACAAAGGTCGGCTACCCTAAAACAATGTTGTACATTCCATGTTGTACATGAACAGTGCGTGGTATCAATGTGGTGGGTTTAAACATAGGTGGACAGGAAGGTTCCAAATGGCTCGGGATTGCATGTGTAAAGGCCTCTAACAGACACTCATAGATATCACTGACGCTATGTTTCAGTGTAGGCTCAAGTGGGTAGGTAAAATAATTTATATTATAATTATCAACAAATTTAATGCACAGGTCACTTATACACGATAATGGTCGCTATACAATCTTCCTAAGACATCAACATAAACCTAACATGAGCTAAAATAAATTATTAATTGTTAGAAAATAGCAAGTACTATATTTTTGAAATATTTATATTTGTTAAGTGATCCTATATCCGCTACTTTTGTATAATAAAGAATGACCATTTCCTAATCTTACCAATCCAGAACATAATAATAAAACAAAGAAAAAAATATAATTTTGGCATTTTTTTTTTCTTTAATTCAGTTTAGATTACTCTTAAACTAATCAAAGTACCGGTATGTATTAAATTTTTTGAAAAAATATATATTGTAAAACACAATTAATATAATTAAGATATATTTAAAATATTCAAAATAAGATTAGATTTATTTTAATGTTACTGAAACAATAAACATTATTCGTATATTTATTTAAAATTAAAAGCATTTGTTGTTAAAATATTTTTACTTTTGCACTATCTTACATGTAGAGAAAGTATTGTGATCGTTAAGAAAAATCTTACTCGAGATTTTGATGAATTTTGACAATTCATGAGCCCCAGAATCTGAAAAAGTGGTTATTAAATTTCCTTCAGTCTGTTTGTCTGCTCGTCCGTCTGTCTGTCTGCCTAAACTATTTTACTGCACCGTCTATAACATGGTATCTAGGGTTTTCATAGGGTTGCGCCGAGGGGTTTTTATAATTGGTGTTATCCAACCCTAAAATTATGGGTAGTTTACAGAAAGATAAAAAATCGATTTTATCAAAATCGGCTCAAACCATTTTGATTAAATTTCGTGTCCATGAGTTGATAAGGATTGTAAAAAAAATCGCTATTTTCATTTTACTATGAAAATGAATTTTAGGATACTTTGTAAAGACGGAAATTTCATTATCTTAGCAACTATTTAAGATACTAAATAACTTATCATTAGAAAATTGTAGGACTATTAAAATAAAAAATAAACTTTTATTAGTAATATATCTTTATAAAATGAAAAGTTTCTGAGCTATTGGCAGATGTATAAATACAATTTTAAGAGCTTTAGTTGTACAGAGATACTACTTGAGCTATAGTGCAATAATTATCTTATTCCATAGAATAAGTAGATAAGTAAGTCCCAAAATGATGTTCTTTTTTCTTTAATCTCTAGGAGGAAATATTTTTACAACAATTATATAGCTCTATTATTTAAGATTAAATAGTTAATATTTAAATTTTTTATTGATATAAATTTATAAATGAGGAATTGAATAAAATTGCGATAACCATAATATATGAAACCGCTAATAAAGTGTCTAAATTATTGATCAAAAGTCAAAGTGTTAATAAAATGTATTGACCCTTGTGGACCCAATATCGATCTTTTTTTTGTGTAAAAAATTAGTGAAGACTTTAATTCCTTAATAATAAATGATAAAATTTAAATCCGGGAGTCAAAAAATATCTAACTTAAGCTTAACGCAATTTTTGCTCGGGTTTACTAGGGTATATTATTTAATTTCATTTATATTATACATTTTAAGTAAATATCTGGATTCTTAAACAATGGAGTGAGAAAGTCCGTGCGGAGTTCCGTACCATTTATTTTATATTCTCATTAGTATTGATATTTTGATAAATTGAAAATTTTATCCATAGGAAAGCAAGCAACAGCTTTAATTTCATGTGTTTTGCTTGAAACAGCAACAGCTAGACCCGCCTTGGTAGCGTAGTTGGCTAACGCGCTAGATTCGTGCTGAGCTAGCCTACCGAGAACAGGGAGATAGAGGTTCAAATCTTGTTCGGGTGGACTGGAGGGGGTTTTTCCTAAATGGTTTTCCACTCTTCCTCCACGCAAATGTGGGTTCACTTCCTCTATATTCAAACTTTTCAATTCCTAACCCATTAGTGTAAATAGTGCATTAGCCTATAACCCGAATGGGTAGTAAGACGCAGTGCTACGTTTACATATAACAGCAGATAGAAGTCACTAGCAACGCTTCATAAGATATTTTGAGAGGCGATTGACCCTTTTTAATGGCTTGGAAATTCAGATCCGTGGAAACCAACAGTTATCTTCAAGAATCTTTATGGTTTACAATTTTCTTTTCGGAAACGGTTTGTTCAAGAATAGAAGCATGTTTATTAAGTTATACTTTTTATATACACACCTCCTTTATCATTTTAACAGTGATCAAATATCGATAATATTGGCATTTTAAAATTGAAAACCACCGGCTTTATAACAAAATTTAAGAAAATATAATTTATCTGATTACCAAACCCTTCCTTCACCTCTGACAATATATCTTGTAAATGTGGGGAAAACCAGGCCTCCACCGTGGTTCGGATCCCACGTTAAACTGTAGGTCACCCATTTCATCTCACAATCACCCTACCATTACACATTAGCGTAAGTGCATATAACCCGAATGGGTAGTAAGAGGCGATGCTAATAATAATAATAGTAAGAAAATATAACAAATAATAAAAGTCAATAAATTATCTCAAAATGGTGTTGAAAATATTAACATAAAAATTTCACTCGTTCTCGAGAGAACTGCTTTTTCCAAACGTATGGGGTTTTTTCCGCGAGACATGTCCGGTAGCTAGCGCCATCTACGGTTTCTATGGTCCATCTGTTCTTGTTGGCGCGGAAGGATACATTGGTTGGTTGCTAAGCCACTCCGCACCTTTCAACCTTACACACACTATCTCACAAAATAAGTTTTAGACTTGCAATCGACAGGGCCAAGTGGCTTAAACGAAAACTTAAAACCAAGATCGTTCAAAATGAATGGAAAGGTAATTGAAATAAGATTCTGCATTTTGAATAATGTTGCACATATTGTAGTTCACAAAGCCGATACTAAGTGATAATTTAATTTAATTTGAATTGCATCTTGAAAACTGGGTGGATTTTAAATATCGGGACGTTTTATAAGACATTTATTAATCAGGGACAATGTACCAAAAATAGGAATTCTCCGAAATATCAAGGACGAATTGTCACCCTAGTATATTATAAAAGTTCGTATTGCACGCTTCAGTGGCCACGTGGTCTAAGGCGTCACTCTTTCAGTAGACTAGACTGCCAATGACGGGCAGATGGAAACTCGAATCTCTGTTGGGTGTAGGCCTACTGAGGATGGTTTTTCAATCTCCCTCCACACAAATGCGATTAATCACCCTCTAAATAAATCCTTCCTCATCCCTTATACCATTAGCGTAATTAATTTATAAGCATATACTCTGAACTGTTAATAATACATGGTCCTTATGAACACACGTTAGGTTTAAGAAAATTGTCTATTAAATAAAACCAAGACACAACAAACGGGATGATTTTACATTTAATACCATCGTATCTCTTCACAAATGATGGATAATGGGTAATTTCAAACTCACTCACTGGAACTTTTTAGTTAAAATTTAAGGTAACCTGGCAGTTTAGGGGTAAGGTGTCAGACTTCTGTGCTGGCGGCCGGGGTTCAATCCTCGGTCCCGGCACAGATTTATCTGATTACCAAATCCTTCCTTCACCTCTGACAAGACATCTTGTGAATGTGGGGAATGCCAGGCCTCCACCGTGGTTCGGATTCCACGTTAAACTGTAGGTNGGGTTCAATCCTCGGTCCCGGCACAGATTTATCTGATTACCAAACCCTTCCTTCACCTCTGACAAGACATCTTGTGAATGTGGGGAATGCCAGGTCTCCACCGTGGTTCGGATTCCACGTTAAACTGTAGGTCCTCCATTTCATCTCACAATCACCCTACCATTACACATTAGCGTAAGTGCGTATAACCCGAACGGGTAGTAAGACGCGGTGCTAATAATAATAATAATAATAATAATATTAATAATAGTTAAAATTTAATCAAAACTATCATTTTAAAATGAATTAATAGATCTATTTTAGTTTAAAGTAGATGTGGCAGCCCAAATCAAATCGGCCCACCAGGATATGTCCCGGTGGTCCAGTCCGTCCATGGATGTAGGTAAAGTTTTATTGATACCCTCTAGAGTAAATGGAAAATAATACTGACAATAGCTTGAAAGCAAATATAATATTTAAATGATTAACACATCGAGGTAAACAGAATACTAACTCTTGATTTGTTTTGAAAGATACTGGTACATTAAAAGCTCCAAAGGAGGTTACTAACTCCAGAACTGTTCTTAAAGGTATTGGTACATTAAAAGCTTCAAATGAGGTATTTAAAACTACATTATATCTTATATAATGTTAACTTCTAGTACCTAATAAAAATAACATGTTTTAAGTTTACTTTAAACTTAGTGTATTGTCAATGTTGTGTGTATTAAAACAAAAATATATACGCATTTTTAATACGAGAGTTTTTGTTAAGTTACTTTTAATTGTTGGAAGTATTCTATCCCGTATGTAAGTCTTCCAGTAAACCTAAGGTTTTAATATTTAGACCACTAGCACTTTAGTTTATTTTTATATTTTCTCAAATCATGGTTGAAATAGGGTATTATAATATTTTAGAGAACATTTTAAAAATATGTTGTAGGTGCTTATGTATTATTAATGAAGGAATTTATTGTAGGCCTAAAGAGTTTGTAAACACAGCAATAATAAACATCCCGTAGATTTGTTTAAAGATGTTGGTCAATATTTTAAAACTTATTGTGAATTTACTATATTGAACAAATAATTTTTATTTTACATAGTACAATTTACAATTTTTGAAAAATAATATTTTTTCAACTATTACAAGAAAATAAAAGAGCCAATTTTTAAAAATTTCTTTCCCTGGAGAACAACAATATAAAACACACGTTTATCATTGTGTAGTTCAATAGTAATAGCGCAAATATTTGTCTTAATTAATATAATTAAATTTGTCAAATCACTATTTAGCTTTTTTTTTATTACAAACTTTTGTTTTTATAAAGCAATTAAAATATTAAATGCCTTATTAAAACTAGCTTGGCTTTGTTGTTTATTGTTTACCCTGATTATTGTATCAGTAAAAACCTAGTTCCATGACTTGTTGATTAAAATGTATCTCAATAATAAATAAATACAACAAGCATAGACAATTTCAAATACAGGGCTATTCAATAATTTGGATGAATTGTTTTATTAGCTTAGTAACCCGTTCAAATGGAGATTTGTGTGAAACATATTATTTATTTAGCTTTCCACAAATTTATAAGATGTAACTTACAACATTTTTTCAAGTATAAGGTAGTAGTAGTCATGTCAAATACCCCTAAAATACTGCTTCTGTAACGATATTACAATAACCAATAACAACATCTAACGCATACCACCCAGTATTACGGAATTACAAGACTCACCACCACCGGCCTGGCTTCTCTCTGTCTGATGGAGCACTAACACACACTAAGACATCCTCTCCCGTAGCTTGAACAATTTCCACTGAAACGAGACGCTGGTCGGTGCCTCGCTCGTCATCGAAACCCGGCCCACAACAAACAAGGACTTAACTTGACCAAGGTCGTTTCCAATTCCGCCATCTGGGATGTTCTGTAAACATGTGTGTCACCCTGGCCACCCGACTTTTAGCCGCCCGGTTTTTGAAAAGCCCATCGTTTGTGCTACGTTAGTGCTGGGTAGTGCTGGTTAGTGCTCGATTTTAATCGTTAGTGCTGTAAATTTACGGCACTTATTAACGATTGTTTATGGGTGGCTAGGAAGATATCTCCCTGGCCACCCAGTAAAAGAAATAAAATAGATAACTCTTTTTTGAAAACGCCCACTGTTTGTGCTACGTTAGTGCTGGGTAGTGCTCGATTGTCATCGTTATTATTATTATTATTATTAGTCACCGCGTCTTACTACCCGTTCGGGTTATACGCACTTACGCTAATGTGTAATGGTAGGGTGGTTGTGAGATGAAATGAAGGACCTATAGTTTAACGTGGAATCCGAACCACGGTGGAGGCCTGGCAGATTTTCATCGTTAGTGCTGTAAATTTAAGGCAGTTATTCACGATTGTTTATGGGTGGCTAGGAAGATATATCCCTGGCCATCCAGTATAAGAAATAATAGAGATAACCCTTTTTTAAAACGCCCATCGTTTGTGCTACGTTAGTGCTGGGTAGTACTCGATTTTCATCAGCTACATACAGTTACAGTACATAATAACTTTTCCTTATTTTATAAATTTACTTATTATTATATTTATTTAACATTATTATTTCTTTCGTATCATTATGTTTAATAGAAGTATTTCTAAATCCTATGTAATCACTCTTGTCTACGTTTATATTGAATTCTTATGTTATAGGATACTATTCTTTAGTATTTTTCATTTAATCACTGTTCAAAATTAATTATTGTTCAATTTATTACAACTATTTTTTAAATGATAACTCGTTTTTTTCCTCTTATGCATAATTCTGTTAACTGTAGTGCTATTTTTCAAAGATTTAGTGAAAATCAACAAGTTATATACGACTTCATTTCATAAAATAAAGATTATATACATATATATATATATATATATATATATATATATATATACACATATGACTATTCATTTTATAAAATAAAGATGGTAGGGAAGCAAATGTTTTATTTTCGTGCTCGCCACTGCACTAGTTAATAATTATTGTAAATGCCACATTTATTAAATTTTAGGTTAAAATAAATATAATCAATAACAGTTATACATTAAAACTATTCTTTAATCATTGAAGATAGAATTTATTTTGCAATGTAAATGATTGAAGAAAGAATTCCCTTTTGCGTGGGCTTGACACTTTCTGACTAACATTTTTAACCATCTGTCGCTTTTCCGAAGAAAATCAGTGTATGCAGTATTTATCTTCAGGTTTACTGTCCTCTCTCCAATTCAACCCTTCTTAACCAACCCCTCCTACTCATTCTTCTTTCCTTGCCAACTAATTTGCAGCGGGTATTTGGAATGACCATTCTAATAGTTTCAAGCTGAAAGGTTTGGTTTTTTCCTAATCTCAAGGACTTATCTCTTCCATCACTCTCCCCAGACTCCACTAATATTTCTTATTTTCTTTATCAATATCTTGTCTTGGACCTACCAAACTTTGTTGCTTGATCAATACATAGCAAAACTAAGTATTTTTGTATACGTACTTAAACACCAAAATTGTTAAATTGAAAACATTTCCTCGAGGTCAAATATATTAGAAAACCAGCATCACCCTTCTCTATAGCGTTGAGTTAATATCACAAATTTAACTGATATTTTGTCTTACCTGCTGATGATTGGGTGATCGGAGTTCATTCCCAGTTGGGTCTACTGGGGATGGTTTTTCCTAAATGGTTTCTTATTCACTCTCCCTACGTAAGTGCGGGTGCATTTACTTTAAATTTGACCTCTTTCATCCCTAACCGATTAGCGTAATTATTACATAACCTTACAACCCAACAATCCAATGAACGCTTTATTTTAGTTAAAACTTTGTCAATTTAAAACTGAATTGCACTTCAGAACAAAATTAATATTACAATATTAGTAAAACAGATAACACAATTAAAAACACATGACAACATCAACACCAAATAAAATTTTATTTTAATGTTAATAACAGAACAGGGGCTCCGGAAGCTCTTTGTAATTGGTCGGTGGAGGGTGAGGGGGCTCAAATAAGAGGGAGGTCCGGGTTCCTTGCCCGGTAAGATCTTAAAAAGCCAATGATGATTCCTCAATATATTTGATGGAGGTTAATCTTTAATGGGTAGTATTTTTAATGAGTTTGTTTGTTATAAATTATAGTTGAAACACGGTTTGAAGAGCGGATTATTATTTTTATTATTATTATTATTATTATTATTTTGTGGATTTGGACGCCCTTAAATGTTATTTAGATTGGCCGTCGCCTGGAAATCTTTTGGAAATTAGTTGCCTCTAAAAGCTATTTTAGCTATTTCCCCAGTACATTTTTAAAATTTGGATGCCACTAAAATAGTGGTCCCCAAACTGTGGTATGCGTACCACCAGTGGTAGGTACGTACAATAATTCTCGGTGGTACGCCTTGAGAAGCCAAACAAAAAAGTTAATTTAAGTCGTAAAAAGATAAGGCCTCATAAATTTTTATAAATATATTACCAACAAGTTTAACCAAAAGGAAAACAGACTTAAAAAGTGGTTATAGGTGTGGCACAACACTACGGTTGTTATATAGTAGTAGCGCTAAACTTACACAAGCAGCCACGAGAAATGACTCCTCTCTACTCGTCGTTTTGATTTCAACTAGATTTGTTGCAGAAAGACTTGCTCTGCTATACATTTTCTTAGCACATGCTAAAAATGTATCTAGAAAATGTTACTCTGCTAAAATGCAAGCTGAAACCAACATTGCAAACTTAGTTTATGTTCACTAGTAGCACTCGCAGGTGGTAGCTGAAAGCATCAGTAAGCGAGGTTTTGAAATATAGGAATAGCTAAATCAGGCTTGTCCAATCCGCGGCCCCCGAGTACATTCTGTGTGGTCCACCAGCTCAAAATGAAATACTTCTGTTAGAAGAAATAAACCTCAGAATTGGGCTTTTGGAGCTGACCTTAATGCTCGCTAATTTTCACGAAGTTTCCAAAATTATAATTATACGTATATTTGTTAAAAATTAATACTTACTCATCCATTTTTTTAATTATATTTGAGCATTAGGTACAATAAATTTAATGTAAACAGGCATGAACTAATCATTGAAAATATTGAGAAAAGATAAAGGGTACAGTTCCTTTTAGGAAAACGCAAGGCTGCAGTCAGGGGGTTGGGATTGTGGGCTCAAACCCCCTTGAAATTGTATATACAAAATATATATGGCTTTATTTATGGTTCAAACATATAAAAAAAGGTAAAAGCAAAAATTAAGGGGCTGTGTTACCATTAAAAGCATTTGAGAGAGCTTCTAGAGGTGTTTAATATTCAGATTTTTTTCTAGCCTCCGACAGTTAGGGGATTATGTTACCATACAAACAATTCAGAAAGCTTCTAGAGGTGTTTAATGTTTAGAATTTTTCCTAGCCTCTGGTAGTTAAGCAATTGTGTTGCCATACAAACAATTCAGAGAGCTTCTAAAGGTGTTTAATTACTAGAATATTTAGAATATTTCCTTGCCCTCAGCAGCTAGGAGGTTATGTTACTATTCAAAACCCATTAAGAGCTTCTATAGTTGTTTAAATATTTAGTATTTTTCTAGCCTTTGACAGTTAGCGGGTGCCTTAAATTTACAGCACTAACAATGAAAATCGAGCACTAACCATCAATAACGTAGCACAAACGATGGGCGTTTACAAAAAACTTATCTCTTTTGTTTCTTATACTGGGTGGCCAGGGAGATATCTCCCTAGCCACCCATAAACAATCGTTAATAAGTGCCGGGTGGATAAAATTCGGGTGGCCAGGGTGACACACATTCTTTAAACTTCGAGTAGTTACTGGACTGATCGCTAAGCTTCGAGAGTGCTAGTCTTCTCCCTTACTTTTGTTCTTTATTTCCACCCTGCTTTCCCCCTCCTCTGAGAACATGTGTAGGTTGTATCTACTATATAATGGCTTGTATTGTTTACCTCGTCACTTATTGTAACACTGGCTTGCATATTGCACAAATGTGAGGGCGCCGATATAAACTAGGGCTAGGAAACCTTATTCAAAATTTCTGTTCGGATATAAATAATGGGGAGGGATACTTTTCAAAGTAAATTTTATGGCTCCGATATTTCATATATATAGTTGGTCGATAATCTCTATCTTATGTAATATTATGTATATTTATGATTAAGTTTAAACATCTTGAATTTATGTTTATTGCCAGGCTACAAATTGGCTCTCTATGCCATTTTTAAAATATATGATGTATCTTCATTACCTTAATACCTGACTTAATTCAAAATAAAACTATGTTTTCTCTTGTGATCCCTTGGTTGTTCTTTACACACGCTTCCAGATTATCTGTGGGCGTCACACTTCGGAACCAATCTTTTTAACATATTTCAATTTTTAAAAAAATTAGTCATTAATAAACTACCCGTAAGCAAACTTTCAACCCAAAAACCAGTATATAGTGTTATTTATCATGTCAAATACTCCAAAAATACCCATTTGGAAGCAAATTGTTAAAGCTATTTTTAAAATATTTAATTTTCTTTAAATCAGTCATTAGTAAACCATAAATAAATGAGATTTTATCTTTAAAACAAACATACATATAGTGCTATTTGCTATAACTTATACCACACCATCCTCCAAAGAAAACATTTTAGACAAAATTGTTACAGACATTTTGGAAATAATTAGAATTTTCCAAAATTTCTCATCAATAAACTACCATTCAAATCAATTTGGCCCAAAAACCATTATATAGTGGTATTTGTTATGTCAAACCAATCCTAAATATGCATTTTAAACAAAATAATTATGGCCATTCTCAAAATTTTTGCGACCATGAAAAATCTCTCTTTAATAGATTACCCTAAATTTGAGGTCTAGGCTCAAAATCTAAAAAGTATCCTTAGGTATAGCCCTATGAAATCTAAATCAATTCTGAACAAAATCCACCCAACCATTTTTGATCCTTGACCAGGGACCGATAGACAGACAGATTATAGAATCATCCTCTTATTGGGTTCGAGTCAACCTAAAACGTGAATATTCATCGTTACCTCGAGATCAATTTTTTTTTTCAGGATTATCGTACAACACTTTGTCTGATATGAGAAATTAACAACTGGTTAGGCTTATTCAACTGTTTTTGAAGGAAGCTCGTGATAACGTGGTTGTGAGAAATAGAGTAACAAATACATTTGAAATTCACAATGGTCTCACACAAGGAGATGCCTTATCATTTACACTAACTTTGCACTCTAATATGTAGCAAAACCCTTAAAAAAGAAAAACATCATTTAATGACTCATGCAGTTAGTTTATTTATATCTTCTCGGTGACAGTGTGGAGATAACTAAGAGGAATTTTAATATTTTGTTTAAAATCAGCAAAGAAACAGGTCTAAAATTAATATCGATACAACGAAGTAGTTACATGACTGTAATTTGAGACTCGGTATTCTAAATAAATGGCTTTATAGACGTAAACAACGAGTGTTTTGAAAAATGTTGAATATTTAAATATTTTGGAACTCTCCTAACGGAAAGGAAAGAAATGTAAGAGTAGGTCAAAACAGAATTCATGCAGACAAGCTTACTTTTAGTCGGTCTGTAAACTGTTTTTGTCTCCTTTTCTTTCTCGAAACTGAGAATATATATATATATATATATATATATAATCCTACTACCCACATTTCCTTACTAATGTGAAACTCTGTATTTAGAGAATTATTTGAGAGTTTTGGAGAAGAACTTACCGAGAAAGATATTTTTGCACAACGAGGCTGAACAAACCCGAGAGTGGAGAAATTTATGGTTTGAAAGCATATTTTAAATATACAGGGTAGAGCAATTAAAACAAACCATTTTCAAGATGAAATAGAAAAAAAACCAATAGAAATTTAAAAAAATGAAATAGTTGGCAGGTTTTTTAAAGGCTTTGGAAACAAAAGTTATCATTTACTGTTTAAAACTAGTGTCCCTCAAATGTGTACCATTCTTCGCAATGCACTGATGAAATCGCTGGTGAAGGCTGTATATGACCCTGCGGATCAGATCTGGTGAAATGGCATCAAACACTTGGTGAATTTTGACCTTTAAGTCTACAATAGTGTGTAATCGGTGAGAAAATACCTTTTCTTTCAAATACCTCCATAAGAAAAAATCGGGGGCTGTCAAATCCAGTGACCGCGGAGGCTATGGAACGTCACCAAACAGGGACATTATGCGCCCATAGAAGAATCTGTGCAGTATTTCCATGCTGTGACGATATGTGTGAGCAGTGGTCCCATCTTGTTGGGTAAAAAAACTTTTCAAGCTGATACTGACGCTGACGTAATTCAGGAAGAAGGAAATCTTTTATCATTTTTGTTATTGCTTGTCTGTCAGAATTTTCAAAAGAATAAGGCCCAATGACACCTACTATAAACTGGTATTTCGTAAATTTCTCTGCCTAATTTTGTTTTTTCACAAAACCTTTCAGGAAGAAATTAGCCTCATCATTCTTTAGAAGAGTGTTTATAAATTCCAGATTCTGATTTGTTTTAGCCAATAAAATCTCACAAAACTGCAATCTGACATTCTTGTCATATTGGCTCAATTCTTGCGGTAACAGTATTTTGTATGAGTGAAGTCATAGTTACAGGTGCATCATTATTGAAAGACTCCTTAGAGAGAGTTGCAGCGTACGGGCGTATCTGTATGCGGAACAATGTGGACTCTGCTCCATGGCCACTCTTACACGCTAAACATTTTCAGGTTTTCTGATGTTTTTTTAAACATGTATGTGGTTTGTTTTGAACTGATCCACCTGCATGCCACTGTCATACCAAACCAATTGTTTTTCGTGATGGCATTGGTCACCAACCACGCTCATCACCAAACTTCCATCTAAAAGCGCGCTGAACTTGAACCATGGAGTGTGTTTTTATAAACTGTTCCACAGAAAATATGCTTTGTTGCACCAACCAACTATCCATTGTGCACTGAATACAAGTTCAGATAGCACCTAACACCACCCCTCTCACTATATCCACTAATACCGTTAACCAGTATTGTCACCTAAAACTGATTCGCTTTAATTGCCTCACCCTGTATAAGCAAACATATTTAGGATAATCAAGACGTGCAGTCTGACGTGGGGTGTTATGGGTAATGACAGGTGTGTACACAATGTTTTATTTGGTAAACCTGAATAAACAAGACCTCTCGGTAGGTTAAAGGTCAGATTGTGTGAAAATTGATTTGAAATAGGTCTGGAGTCAAGTTAGGGATTGGATGGTGTTGTCACGAATATTATTAAATGGTAAGGCTACTTTCTGGCCGCCATGGACCTTATAGTTTGTTATGACCATCAAGTAATTTAGTTTGATATAGTATGTTAATTTAAAACAAATTGGAATTTAAGAAATACTATTGGTTTACATGTGTGTTAGAAATGAGTAACATATTTTGGATTAATTATGGGGCAGAAAAGATTAAATAAAAAAAATTAATTTATTCAGATTTAAAAGAATAAACTTCCTTTCACGGCAAAAGCAATTTTTATCGTTTTAAATAGAATCCAAGACTTGGATTTGCTATCTACCAAATATAATAAGAGGCTAGCTTTATTATTTCTCTTATGTAGTCCTAGTTCCAAAATATTAATTTATATCTAGAATTATGTTAGTTTCTTCCGTCTGGTTCAGTATTTGTTGTACCACATTAACCTAAAGTTAAAGTTTGTTTAGCCTTCAAAATTAAAATTTAGATATAATTATCAATATTATCACACATTTGGTGCATAAACACAGAGGCAACTTTGGGTTTATGTGGGCTTAAAACATTTTAGTTATGTAAAATATTAATCTGTGGTTGACATAAAATATGATATATAATAACTCTATAACATTTGATCTAATTCTATAAAAATATATTTCTTCCAATGTGCCATTGAATTATTAGAGGATATTAATTTAGAATCATATATGTTAGGTCGGGATTGCCCAGATGTGTAAAAATGTTTCTTAAATAAAACCTATTTTTCACTTAATAAGTGTCACATTGGCCACCCATAGTGTTAGTATATGTTTTAAAATAATTTCACAATCAATATAAATAAACAAATTACTATAGTTTTTCAAATTTTTTAGAACTACAGGTAAATTATTTCAATCAAACTTGAAAACGAAACAGTTCTCTATGAGATCATATTTATATAACTAAAGGGCCTATACTATTTATAATATCCCAATAAGTGCATTTATTTAATTTTCTGTTAGAAAATTTGCACAACGTTTGGGTTACATGCACGCCTATCAATTACGCTTATGTGTTATGGATGAGGAAGATTGAATTTATAGGAAGTTTGCCAGACCAGGGATATCAGAATGTCATTCAAGAAAAAGCATTCTTACTAAACCCAACTGGTATTTAAACCATGATCTTCGCGTCACCGGCAGTCCCGTCTATTTTAAGAACCAACGGCCGTAGCGGAGAGAAATGATTTTAAATTTTTAATATTAAAAGTAACAAATAGTATTTATCTACTTTTAAAATACCTCTAATAATTAAACTGAGCTTCAAATAATAAACACAACATATAGTTGAGAAAAAATGGTTAAATACGTGTTTGGGATTGATAATTTTATTTGAAAACTTTTAATTTATTGGATTTCAATAAAACTTTTATTACAGAAATTAGTTTAAGCAAACATTTAGAACCATGGTTCTCCTTTAAATATTGGTTTGAACTAAAGTTCACAAGTTTCTTAGCAGTAAGTTTGATCATAAAACATGAATCTGAGATAAAATATATGGGTGGAGCATAAAAAAGTTTAAATTCCTTTCGAACGAAAATAAAATATAAATCAAAGCCAAACAAGAACAACTAATTTTAAGTCACAACTTTCATCTAGGATTACAGTTTTTATTACTAAATAAACATTGAAAAAACTACTAGCCAAGCCTAGTATTTACTTAAGAATTAAGTAGCCTATACACTAGAATATTATACAAAACTATTTTTCAATTATTTTAAAATCACGGTGACCCGGCGGTCTAGGGGTAAGGTGTCAGACTTCTATGCAGGCGGTCGGGGTTCAATCCTCGGTCCCGGCACAGATTTATCTGACTACCAAACCCTTCCTTCACCTCTGACAAGACATCTTGTGAATGTGGGGAATGCCAGGCCTCCACCGTGGTTCGGATTCCACGTTAAACTGTAGGTCCTCCATTTCATCTCACAATCACCCTACCACTACACATTAGCGTAAGTGCGTATAA
Source organism: Timema douglasi (assembly GCA_901482245.1). NCBI lineage: Eukaryota > Metazoa > Arthropoda > Insecta > Phasmatodea > Timematidae > Timema > Timema douglasi. The sequence continues at coordinate 14,219 of CABEEJ010001117.1, read as the reverse complement.
CCCGAACGGGTAGTAAGACGCGGTGCTAATAATAATAATAATAATTTTAAAATCACTTGTATTAAATTGCGGTCCATACTACTTATAATCCAGTGTACTCATAAATATAAATTATGGAATCACATTATTTGAAGAATACGGTATATATTGTACACTACATTTGTCAAATATGTGAGCAGAATTACCTTGACTGACTATGCTATGCTCCTAGCATAGAAGCTGCACAATAGTGGAACGATGGAAGGTAATCTTGCTAACTTACAGGTTAGATGTTGGTGTACACTTCATTTAATCTGAAGGGTAACAGTTTTACCTTAACGAATACGAGTAATGAATGACCTATCTTATGAGAAACACTATAGTTACCAAATTCAGTGAATTAATGGTCCTAGACTTTATTCTCGTGTTAGACTGGCCTTCTTATGGTGGAGAGATCGGGGTTCAAAGTCCGGTTGGGTAAACTGAAGGTGGTTTTCCCAAATTATTTCCCACTCTTCAATACACGCAAATGCGGTAACCAATAAATGATTCCTTCCTCATACGTTCTTCAATATAGTAATAATCATATATGCATATATTATTATTATTATTATTATTATTATTAGCACCGTGTCTTACTACCCGTTCGGTTTATACGCACTTACGCTAATGTGTAATGGGAGGGTGATTGTGAGATGAAATGGAGGACCTACAGTTTAACGTGTAATCCGAACCACGGTGAAGGCCTGGCATTCCTCACATTCACAAGTTGTCTTGTCAGAGGTGAAGGAAGGGTTTGGTAATCAGATAAATCTGTGCCGGGACCGAGGATTGAACCCCGGCCACCAGCATATAAGTCTGACACCTTACCCCTAGACCGCCAGGTCACCGTTCCATGAAGTAATGCTGGCTTTCCTTACATGGCAAAAGCAGTGCACATATTTGGGTTTGTTTAACATTCGTAGATGTGGAGAATTATAATATTAGTCATAGCTGTGCAAAAATAATACAGATTAAAAAGATACTAAAATATATTTTGGAATCAAATGATCCTATATTTCTACCCGCAATGATGGTCACATAGTCTAACATGTCATTTAAGCAAGGGACCTTATTGTAGGAGTTTGGCGAGGCTGGGGTTTTAATCCCGGTCAAGTTTCCTGAAGCTTTTTATTCTTTAAGTGTCCCGACACCTTAGCTAAGTCAGTAGCGTGTCTGTATACTGAACTAAGGTGTCCCAGTTTCGATTCCTGACATGGCCAAAAAATCTATTATTGGGGAAATGTAGGTGTCTCCTTTCACATTGATGAATTAATGGCCGCGGGTTCGGATGTTGTGTCGATACTAGATTTAATGTAATCTATAAGTCGTGTGCTGATATAATAAGTCGGTTCAGAAAGTGAACGTTAAATTAAATATTTAAAAAAATGTTTCCCACTCTTCCTGTACGAAAATGTGGCCATATATACTTTGAATTATAATTAATTAATTAGTATTTAGCACCGCGTCTTACTACCCATTCGGATTATACGCTTTTAAGTACTAATTACTCTAATGTATTAGGGATTGGGAAGGTTGAATTAGAGGAAGTGAACCCGCATTTTCGTGGAGGAAGAGTGGAAAACCATTTAGGAACCCCCCCCCTATTCGAACCTCGATCTCCCCGTCCTCAGCAGTCGAGCTCAACACGACAAGCGCGTTAGCCAACTACGCCACCGAGGCGGGTCTTTGAATTATAGCTTACTTATCTTTAACACACTATTGTAAGTATGCAGATAGCCCGAGCGGGTAGTAGGATATGGTACTTTTAATATATATATAATCAGATTGACGTCACACAAAAGCAGCCCTCTGCGCCTTTCCGCAGCTTGATGGGATCTAATGTTGCGCAGAGCGTCACTCTCTTTTAGAAGCGTGGGACTAGAAACGGAATCACCAAACACGTAAACACGAAGTGTTGTTAGAAAAGATCAATAAATATTCCATTTCACGTGTCAGTTATAAAAAAAAACAGTAGTAATAACGAATTATCCGACTCTCTCGAACGGTAGAAACACTTCCAATAGAGAGTCCCGTCCATGAGACTATCACTATTACTATTAGTTCTGTGCACAGTAGACCTCGTTCCCTCCACTTAAAAAAAACAAAATATGCTAATTTCAGTACATCATGCTAAGAATTTTTTCATGTTCTTTTCTTTAATTGAGTTTTAATATCTATTTTTGGATCTCAATTTGAAATACATCCTTTAATTTTTCCCGGTCAAGCTAGATAGAAAACAAATGGATGGATACTAACCCTTGTCCGAGTGAACTAGGACGTCAGTATCGCAATAGATGTAAAATAAAAAATAAAATTGAAAAACAGATACATACGTAATTTGGTATATTTTATTAAAAATTTGAGGACGCATTTACGCGAAACAGACAGACAGACGAAATGCCAAACGTCGTTCATTCGGTCGATAATTATAATTCTCAGTACCAATACTCTTAAGGCTGGTTCACACTGAAAGCAAAGCTAAGCTAATCTAAAAGATTTACTTTTCTAACAGTTAAGAAAAATAGCGGCCCATATATTTAAATGTGTTAGTTCACACATAAAGAAAGGCTAAGATACCTTGCTACAGTGCACCATAATTTTCTGATTGCCGGCTGGCAATTTTTCCGCCTCCCATCTTGAGATATCTTAAGTTGTGCATACGTATAACGCCACTTGGGCTACGTGTTGAACAAACGCAGTGATGGATTGTAGAAAACAATCAAATAAGTATTCACATTTTGTTTTTTGTTTGTCTTAGCTCTATTTAAGTAATATAGTATTTATTTTTTATTTTCAATAAGGGTTTTATATTAAAATTGAACGTTAATCAAACAAGTAAAACTTCCACATCCTACATTTTCTTCATCTTCCAAAACAGTTGCTATTAGCACAAGCTTCTCTCATTTAGTACTCTCATCTGAGTTCAAACAAGACATTCAGGAGTATGACATATTTTAACTTCACTGGAGCAGACCAGAAAAAAACCACAGTGAATTCAGGAGGGAAAAAAAATAACCATAGCTTAGCTTAGTGTTCTGTGTAAACCAGCCTCAAACATATGAAACCAAACCCTTCCTTCACCTCAGACAAGACATCTTGTGAATGTGGGGAATGCCAGGCCTCTACCGTGGTTCGGATTCCACGTTAAACTGTAGGTCCTCCATTTCATCTCACAATCACCCTACAATTACACATTAGCGTAAGTGCGTATAACCCTAACGGGTAGTAAGACGCGGTAATAATAATAATAATAATAACATATGAAGCCTAAGGGGGAAGGATTTGTATAAGGAAAGTTTTTGTTTTCTTTTTCAATAAAAGAATCTTAGTATCCATCCATGCTATATGCATTTCAACTGAGCTGATGACATTTAGAGTTGATGAAGGCAGACTTAAGAGGAAATTACCCACATTTCTGTGAATAGAGGGCGGGAGAACATTTTTTTTTTAAATGTGGTTTTTACACCCTGACTTTTTTTTTTAATTATCAACAAATCTGTCTAGACAGGCTAAATATTTAATCTGCGTGTCCACCGATGTGGGTGTTAGGGGAGTTATGAGAGGAAATGTATCCGAATTAACCTGTAAGCTGTAAGAGGAATAGGATGATCACAGAACTAACGCGCATGGGTAAAACAATCCATAGTTAATGAATATCAACACACAAGCTGCAAATCATTTTATGATGGCACAGTCCTTGCCGAGAAGACCACAATTCAATTAAATTAGATTAAATTAAAAATTATACCTGGATCGGGTTGAATTCCCGTGTGGGATACGATACCTTAGCTTAGTCGGTAGCGTGTCTGTCTACTGAGATAAGTGTTCCAGGTTTGATTCCCGGCATGACCGAAAAATTTATCTTTTGTAAAATAGGGTTTTACCCTTTCACAATGATAAATTAATGGCTGGGGTCTGGATGTTGTGCTTGTCCTAGTATAGCAGGTATATGAAGCTACGATAGGCCTAGCGAGCCGGCAGTGGGGAAGCTATTACCTGAATAAAAACTGACCCAAGCCACAAGCTGGAAACTGTAATGGATATAAAAAAATAAGTAAATAAATACAACGTCTAGTACCCTATAAACTTTACTTAAACTTCGGAACTGTAACCATTTGCTTTAAATATTTACAATTATTTGTCATTACACTTAAAGTTAAGCCCTGGTTTGTCCTGAAAGTATTTCTAGCGTATGATTATGTTTAAATCAGTTTACTGTAATAAATACTAAGAAAATAAATTAGCAATTAAAATGCATTGGTGGTATTTAACTTTTTTTTGTTTTTGTAGTACATTAAATAGGATAAAAGGAACGTGAGATTAAAACTAAAATAGCTTAGCGGATTGTATAATGCTACCTTCTATGTAAATAAACCTCTTAAATTCCAGTAATTACACACGCTTGAGTGGCCGAATGGTCTAAGGCGTCACTCTTGAATTAGGCTGGCCTGGTGAAAATAGGGAGATAGGGGTTTCTAATTCCAGCCGGGACTATTCAAGGTGGTTTTTACTAATTGTTTTCCCAATCTACTTCCAAGCATATTCGGGCAGATTACCTCTAAAATACATCCTTAATCACCCTTACCCTATAGGAGTAATTATCATAGATGCATATGGCCTGAACTGGTAGTAAGACGAAGTGGTTAAAAAAAATAATCCAGTGATAAATCAACATCCAATATACTAATCTAATCCACGATTTATGTGACCAAATTATTAAATAACTAGCCTAAAATTGATGAACTATTGAAATACGCTAATAACTGTTGGGACTTGAGTAATTCCATCCACTCAATAGAGCATTTTAGTAGATGAGCCTTGACCTGCAAGAATATGGGCAGTGCCTTCTAAATGTTCTATAATGTCTTCTTTGACTTTTGTTGTATTATTATCTATGATGTATATATGATCTGTACTATTGATTACAAGAATGAACAAATAATCATGAACAGCTTTGCTTTGTGTTTTAAATATGTACAAGATATGGGAACCATTAATTGATGTCATAATACCTTTTACAACAATAACCCCAATAAGTATACATGCCTCTAAGTTTTAACTATAATGTTATAAATAAAAATTATTATTTTTAATACTTTACTCACATGCAACATAAACTAATACGTTATAGTTGCCCATTGGATCAAGCCCGTTAACTAAACCAAGTTCAAATTCTGGCTAAGTGGTAGAGCAAATTTCCAAGCTAAGCCAAGGGTTCGGGTTTCAATTCCCTTGTCTAGGTTGTTATTCTTCATTTAATTGAATAATAATGTAAAAATTAAAACAAGAAACCAATGCATACTTGATCAATTTTATTGACAATAATTATACATACCAATATTTACATAAAAAGTTAACCAGATATGAAATTTAATAGACCAATGTTTCATTTGAGTTTATTATCTATTGATTTCCCCGTAGAAAGTCGTATTTAATGCTATATATATTTTAAAATTAAATCTCCTGAAATATTTATAATAGCGTAAATCTAAGTCTACATGTGTTCGTACAGTAAATTTAGGGACTGACTGAGAAAAATAGCTGTCCTCATAAATAATATGTACACCACCGACAAAAATGTGTTTACATTCACAACTGTAAATATGGAAAAACCAATAATATAACACAATCCATCCCTTTTCAAAATTGGTTTTATTATTATTATTATCATCACCGCGTCTTACTACCCGTTCGGTTTGTACGCACTTACACTAATGTGTAATGTTAGGGTGATTGTGAGATGAAATGAAGGACCTACAGTTTAACGTGGAATCTGAACCACGGTGGAGGCCTGGCATACCCCACATTCACAAGATGTCTTGTCAGAGGTGAAGGAAGGGTTAGGTAATCAGATAAATCTTTGACACGACCAAGGATTGAACCCCGGCCGCCAGCACAGATGTCTGACACCTTACACCTAGGCTGCCAGGTCACCGACAAAAATTGGATTTTATTTAGTTAATTTACACAAAGGTTGTTAACAGCTTTAGTTAGGGGATTATTATGACTAAATTATGTAGGAAAAAAAAAGTTACAATTTTTAGGAGACAATTAAATCTACAGTGAAATTCATCTAATAAAACCAATCCAATCCAAACTAGAACTAAGTAAAATACCAGCCAAATGGGTTAACGGGATATACTAATGCAAATATATGGTAAATGGTAAAGACTAAAGATGTTCTTATAATTTAAAATTGTATATTTTTATTTTTATTATTATTATTATTATTATTACTATCACCGCGTCTTACTACCCGTTTGGGTTATACACACTTACACTAATGTGTTATGGTAGGGTGATTGTGAGATGAAATGGAGGACCTACAGTTTAACGTGGAAACCGAACCACGGTGGAGGCCTGGAATTCCACACATTCACAAGATGTCTTGTCAGAGGTGAAGGAAAGGTTTGGTAATCAGATAAATCTGTGTCGGGACCGAGGATTGAACCTCGGCCGCCAGCACAGAAGTCTGACACCTTACCCCTAGACCACCAGGTCACCTTCTAAAATTGTATAAATATAGAATCATAACAATGGTATAAACTTCAAATAACTTTTTATTGTCTTCCACTGCGTTCGTTTCCCATCATGTCAAAAAAAGTATTTTATCTACGGTTAATAGGGTTATAAATGAAAAAAGGGTTAATTCCAAGAAATCGTACCCACATGTGAGTGGGTGAAGAGGAAGGAAAATTTTTATTAAGAAACATCGGTCGTTATTCGTGCACCAACAACCTCGACATTGCTAAACAAGACTTACAACTTGTAATTGAGTCAACGTGAACACTTTTGCGGACTCTATGTAAGTAGGTAAAGAGAGCAGTTAATATAAAATACAATAACATCACTTTTAGAGACAATTAAAATAAAACAAAATTTTTAAATAATCCATGTGGAATTCAAATATCAACCTCGTGGGCTATGAGTTAAAACTATAAAACCAAACCTAATGGTAAGATGTTGCTTATGTTTTGAAAAGGTATACATATTTGATAAAAGTAGTTAAATCTTTCGGTGACCTGGCGGTCTAGGGTTAAGGTGTCAGACTTCTATGCTGGCGGCCGGGGTTCAATCCTCGGTCCCGGCACAGATTTATCTGATTACCAAACCCTTCCTTCACCTCTGACAAGACATCTTGTGAATGTGGGGAACGCCAGCTCTCCACCATGGTTCGGATCCCACGTTAAACTGTAGGTCCTCCATTTCATCTCACATTCACCCTACCATTACACATTAGCGTAAGTGCGTATAACCCGAACGGGTGGTAAGACGCGGTGCTAATAATAATAGTTAAATATTTACATCCATTACTGTTTCCAGTCTATGGTCTGGGACAGTTATTTTATTCAAGCCGTATATTTTCCATTACCGGCTTGATAGGCCTATCATAGCTTCATATGTCTTACAATCTCAAAACACACCCATCCCCGGTCGTTAATTCATCAAAGTGGAAGGGTAAACCCACGTATAACCAATGATAAATTGTTCGGCCGTGCTTGGAAACGAGCCCAAGACTCTTATCTCAGTAGACAGACACGGTATCGACTGAGCTTAAGGTGTCGGATAATAGAAATAGTTAACTGCTCTCCATAAAAATATAGGTACGACATTTATATTTTTATCTAATGATTCCTGAACAATATTAAAGGAAATATATATTTTTAAAATGCAAAAATAGAGAATGTAAGTAATATTTTAAGGTTTGACAAATAAAAAGGCTGTTATACATATAATGAAAACTAACCAGAATATTAATTTTAGCTTATCAAAGGCTTTTAGAATTAGCTGACGCATGAATCAAAATGCTCACAACGAAAACATTAGATAATTATTTATATATATATAAAATAGAGATGAGGAAAGAAGAATTTTTAGAGGTAATCTACTCTCGTTTGCTTAGAAGGAGAGTAAGAAACAATTTATTTTAGTCCTTATCTTCCTGCCATCAGCAGTTTTAATGTGAGAGTGAAACCTTATACCGTTCGGCCACCGAAGTGGCTGAATATAATATATAATTATTATATAGATACACAATAATATATACAATCACATTTATTTGTTTATTTAGCTGGTGTTTCTTCGAGACATTTATAAACCGACTGTATTTTAAAAATTGTGGTGGGCCTATTTAACGTGCACTTTATAAACCGACCAATTATATATGTACATGATTTATAAAACAAACTCAAATCTATAACAGTCATAGAAACCAGCTACCAGTCGTTAATTTATTACTGTGAAAGGGGAAACTGGTATTTTACCAATGTAAATTTTTTCGGATATGCTAGGAATTGACCCTGAGCTCAATAAACAGACACGCTACCGACCGAACCAAGGTGTCGGACAACTAGCTAAATGACCTAAACTAATTATATAGCAGGAATAACATCAACCCACTCAAACATTAATTTATCAATGAAAAAACCCCAATTTAGACCATTACAAATAGGTTAATCGTACAGGGATTCGATCCATGGACACTTAAATAGCTGTAACTATTCCTATCCCGGAAAGCTATTATAAAATAATTTAACCATAATTAATTACGAACAATCAATAAATAAGTAAATTAAATCTTGAATAATATAGATGGAAGCGAATTAGTTGATACATTTCAAATTTAAACGTTTCAATAATAGAAATGTATTGCCAAATATATTACAGTAAATACTTGAATAAAAGTATAATCTACCCTTTCATTGACGGTTTTAGGAAAATGGCTCTTACTTTTTTACAACCTTATTGATTGTGATATTAAATATGCCTGTATCACAGAATAAATGATGGATCATTAAATATTTGTATGATACTCTTAACGAAACATATTAGAAATTTACAAACTAGATGTACAGGTGCCCGGCGTTGCTTGGGTGAAATCAGTAGTCTTGGGAAGCGAGTTTATAATACTAGGTTGGCATTTTATATTGACTATAAATTTAAATATAAACAGATCATTAATATATTCAACAGAACACACCGATAGTGAACAACACTGGATAACTTTATAACATCACAAATAGGTATTTACGCGATTTAATACCATAGGCTGATAATATTATCACTTACGCTCTGTCATTAGTAGTTCGAAAGTTCATTGCCAAACTTACAAAAGTATGCCACCTATACCTATATTGAGCTAACTCTAGCCAGTCCCCCTTATTATACTCTATCTCTGTATATTGAGCTAGTTCTAGCCTGTACCTCGTATTACACACTATTTATGTATTGAGCTAGTTCTAGCCAGTCTCCTTCTCTTTTAAGACCATTCTAATGTGGGTTTGCCAGTCAATACCTTGAACACGGTTCTCAATTCTGCCCTTCGTGCTGCATCTCTTATCCAGCGTATTCTGTGAGACTTATTATGCTAACAATGTCTTGTTAATAGTACAGTATTTGTAATTTATTAATATATAACCTGCTACACTCCCAAGTATCTTCATTAGCTTTTGAAACAAATGTATTCGTAATCATCCTTTATTTAACACCCTAAACTTATTTTCATCGCGTATGATAATAGACCACGTTTCACACCCATAGAGAACAACTGGGAGAAATATTGTTTTGAATCTTCTTAGTTTTACATTTCGTGACTCCAGGCGGGATGAAAAATTACTGACCCAGTAGTAGCGTACACTTACTGACTGTATTATTTTCCTAATAATCACTCGAATATCCTTATTGATAGTTAGAATATTTCTAAATATATGAATTCATTAAACATGTGGGCTCAAAACATATGTTAAGACTAGTTACCCATCACACCCGCTTCAGTGGTTGCGTGGTTAACACAACGCTCTTGCAGTAGACTGGACTGCCGATGACGAGGAGATCAAGGTTTTGATTAAATTATTGATTTGGATAAGGATTCATATCATGATACGGATATAATCACTTTTTGTTCGCATCCGTGTTTTAGTTGACTAATTTCAACAAAAAACGTTTATTGTAACATAACTATAATAATTACATATATTGTATCGTGGAATTTTTTGTTCACATTAGTGAGAACGTTCAATATGTATAGTATTTTTATGTAATACCAATAGTTTTTGCAGCGCACGCGGATAAAGCATATTTTTAGGTAATTTTTTTATACCTTGTGTAAAACTATAGATATTTTTTATGATGAATAAATTAAATTTTCAAAATAAAATATAGTCTATGTTACTCGCTGATAATGTAACTTTATATTGGGGAAAGAATTTTTAAAATCGGTCTAGTAGTTTTTGAGTTTATCTATTACAAACAAAAAAACAAAAAATCAAATCTTTCCTCTTTATAATATTAGTGTAGATGTAGATTAGTGTAGATAGTGTAGATAAAAAACATATTTGCACTATTACTTTTCACTTGGTAAGTATGTAGTGTAGTACATTCTCAATATTCTAGGTATTTTAAAACTTACCACACATGCAGTAAAAGGCGCCGAGTTATCAGTTATTATTATTATTATTTAGCAGCGTGTCTTACTACCCATTCGGGCTATACGCATTAAGTACTAATTACGCTAATGGATTAGGAATTGGGAGGGATTTATTAGAGAAAGTGAACCCGCATTTGCGTGGAGTGGGAGCGGAAAACCATTTAGGAAAAACCTCCCCCAGTTCACCCGACTGAGATTCGAACCTCGATCTCCCCGCCCTCGGCGGTTAAGCTCAACACGACTAGCGCGTTAGCCAACTACGCCACCGAGGCGGATGAGTTATCAGTTGATTCAGAAGTAAAAATAAATGCCTGAGGTGCAATTTTGCTAGTATACCTAAGAAATTTTATCTAGTTTGCAATTTGTATGCACCTTGGCTTATGAACTGCCTTGTGATAACGGGTCTTAAGACCTCGGGTTAAGCATTTTTATAATAACAAAAACTAAGCTAAAGCCTAAATACGTTGGCTATTGGAAAGTTTCAATTTTCTATATATCTTTTTTATTCAACCAATATGGTTGTCACAATATCAAATTCGTCATGCTTTTAATGGATGTCTTGGTTTTCAAAAACGTTTAAGTTGCATACCTCAGCGTTTCATAGGCACAATAATTTAAAAAAAAACTTTTAAGATATTTTGGTTTTTGGAATTTAAAGGTCACAGCAATATTCTGGTCAAGTGTTCTGTAGAATTAAACAATATATTATTTTAAAAAACGTACCCGAGTTGCAAATCGTGAGATTACATTAAGTACAAATGAAGAGTTTAAAATTTTAATGTTTCTCGGTTCCCCTCTTGATAAGTGGTATTGTGGTTTAAGGCGTTAATATTGCAACATCCGGTGACGTTAAATAAAATACGCCTGATATAAGCAAACTATGAGATTTATTTTACCATAGAAACCCAAGCTAAGTTGAAGATTGCTATTTTTCTTGTTTTATAGATAACCAAACCAGTGATATCACAGTCTAAGTGTTGATGCTCGCAACATATAAAAGTCAATAATTACCTGTACGCACATTCTTTAGTTTCTTTTAGTACATATATCACTTTTTATTTTGTTTAGATATCTACACCACTGGCCACGTAGTTTAGGGAAACAATCTCGTAGCATACATAAAAGTATTAAAAAAATACTCCCAAGATGCACATTCTAAGATTTCCCAAAGTACGTAGGCCTATGCCAAATTAAATATATATATTTTCCTTAGTTTGTGAGTTTCCAAACTGGTCGTTATCATATTCACTAGAAATTATTTAAAAAAAAATTCGAAGTGAATACATCACTGTTCATTATATAAATATTCAAAATTTATCTATCTACGTAAATTGACTTTAGAGACCCCCGAATCGGCTGTCAAGCGATATAAGGGGTTGTTGAGCTCTGACAAAAAACAAAACAAAAAGTATAAAAAATTGGGGTGTACACATTTTGAACTTACAAATATTTAAATAATGTTTCTTGGTCTTAAAGTTGAAGCACTTACACACAAATGTACATTCTATTTTATGAGTATGATTATTTCATTATCTACTTTGGTGCCTTGGTACTTTGGGGCTGTAACTACCTATTGAGGAGAGAGGTTATCTATTTGTCGAATTAGTTATATATATAACTGTAAGTTAAAATAATATACAATATGGAGCATTAACTGTATTATTATTTTCAAAAGAAAGGCTTTTTGTGTACTAATGTGAATACGAAGCAACAAACAAAATAAACTAATATTTATCTTTGGATTTAGGATGTAAATATTTACTGTGAAATATCCTGTATCTTCAATGATTAATTTGTGAAAATCTTTCATTCATTTTAACTTAAACGCCACATATCAACCCTATGAAGGTACTAATCAATTAATACAGATTAATTGATCAATGGAATACAACCATAGTTTTCTAGTTATGAGCAAACATACATAGGTAGAGTACATGAACTTTCCCTTAAATGTGAAAAACAATCAATTGTGTGGGCTTAGCGTCACTGTTCATTACCCTAAGTGATAGCCCATTGATCTATTTACTGCTCAAAGCCTTCCAATTCATTTTATACATGCTGTAAAAAAAAACTCACCCAAATCGATTCAGTAGTGCTCTAGTAATAAGCGGACATACAAAGGTAAAAGCTTATTTATTCATGATAAATAAGGATTGGTTTAACCACCCCTACTCATCCCTCTAGAAACATAGTTCAATGATAAATTACGCGTGTTGACGGGTAATCCCCCCTTGTTCCTTTACCTTGATTTAAAGGTAATATGAAAATATAGAATCTGAACCATCGTTTCTTTATCATTTAGCACAGGAGAGACATTTGGAATAATTATAAGTTTCAATACATTTTTAAAACTTTTTTTTTACCACCACGGCTTACTAACCTTTCGGGTTATACGCTTAAGTACTAATTAAGCTAATGAGTTAGTAATTGAGAAAGTTTAATTTAGAGGAAGTGAACCCGAATTTGCGTGGTTGAAAAGTGTAAAACCATCTAGGAAAAACTACCACAGTTCACCCGACAGAGATCCTAAACTTAATCTACCCGTCCTCGGCAGTCAAGCTCAACACGAAACTAGCACGTTAGCTAACTACGCCACCAAGGCGGGTCGTGCCACTAGAGACATAACAATTAAAATTACACATGATTTAGGTTCATTTTAGACATTCCTAACTAACTTTGAAATAAGTCCTATGTTCAAAACCAGATTATTAACCAGTCTCGTGGTAAAATGGTAAGTGTTCCAGTGGCTATGAAACTTGAAATCCCGGGTTCGATTTCCTGGTGGTATAACCGGTTTTCTTTTTTCAAAAAAGGGAATTCTTCCAATGGTCACCAGAGCTCAGATAGTTACAGTAGCCCCATGGCTTCTTTGGTTCTGACTGACAGCTCACAGCTGACTTCTAACGGCAACCTTTAGGTATGTACCTAAATTTTGACCGTCAGAAGTGACAGCTGCTAAACACATGTTTTTGCAGATCATATGGCTTGGCGTAGGGATACATAATTTGGTCTGGTCACTTTTCAAAGCTTTTAACTGTCAGCTGTAATCTGTCAGTCAGCACCAAAGAAGCCATGGGGCTACTGTATGTGTAAGTTAGGTTTAAGATCCCTCCTGTCTCCACAACTACATATTCATTATCCTCACATGTTCTCATCTTGGGTACGACGTCTAAACAACCTCAAAAGGTGTACCCTGGACAACGTTCTGTTACCAGAGCAGTTAATAGTCTACATTCACACATGATTGAATTAACTACTATATATCTCCCAGTCAAAGCTAACATACGCTAAAAAAGGAAAAGCATATGTTTCTTGTCTTAATTTTTATTTAATATATTTTAGCAACGTTTCTTACTACCTAATTCTGGTTATACACCTATGTACTAATTACACTAATAGTTTAGGTATTATGAAGGTTTAATCGGGAAGATGTGCAAAGGAGAGTGTAGAACCATTTAGGGAAAAACCACCTCAATGCACCCGACCGGAATCTAGCCCGGATCTCCCTGTATTAGGCAGTCTAGTCTAACACGAGCGTAGCACATTAGACCACGCAGCCACCGAAGCGGTTAACACGATAATTAAATAAAATTTACAAATATTATCTTGAATAGAAACAATAAACTTTCTCCTTACCACTCCATCCATTATAAGCCGTGAAGTCGGTGACCTGGCGGTCTAGGGGCAAGGTGTCAGACTTCTATACTGGCGGCCGGGGTTCAATCCTCGGTCCCGGCACAGATTTATCTGATTACCAAACCCTTCCTTCACC
>CABEEJ010001116.1:92791-180276 GCA_901482245.1 Timema douglasi | reverse complement strand
TCACAAAATTTCATGAGAATCGGTCAAGCCGTTTCGGAGGAGTACGGGAACGAACATTGTGACATGAGAATTTTATATATAAGATAAAACATCAATTTAACCAATTATTTTTAGATAATACATATTTATAAGCTTGAAACCCCCTCCCTTTCCTCTATTAATGAAAACGACTTACCTGAACTATAACAACGGGTGGATTATTGATGCTGCCAGAAAGTATGTTAACCACTTTCTGACGCTCTGCCTTCACATCACTATCTTCATGTTCACCAATATCACTGTTTTCAACCACCTCTTCAGTCATACTTGTGTTTTTGTGCTATGATAAAGAATTATACATTAGTATTAAAAACATTTAAAACTAGATTATAACTATGTATGTTAAGTTAATTCTATACTATAGCATCTTCAATAAAGTTTTTGAAGTACATATAGCAAACTCCTGGGATCACAATTATTGTGAACTCCAAACCACTCACATATTTCCCAGTCTCACACTATGTGAAAGCTGAATTTATACACAACCAGGATTCAAACCTCTCTCTTGGAGGTGGCTGATCAACGTGTGAACCTCAAAAGTTTTGACTAGAATGAAGTAAATTATTTTATAAATATATTATATCTAACATTTTTGTTGTGTATTGTAAATAAACATTCTGTTTTCTTAATATCAAACACACATTGAATTGTTCTGTTTAGCTTTATATTATTAATAATATTAGCACTGCGTCTTACTACCCGTTCAGGTTATATGCACTTATGCTAATGTGTAATGGTAGGGTGAGTGTGAGATGAAATGGAGGACCTACAGTTTAACATGGATATCGAAACACGGTGGAGGCCTGGCATTGGTTTGGATGGTATCCAGATTCTCAAAGCACATCAAAAAACTAGGAAAAGACAATTATGACACAAGGAAAAAACAGATGGAAGCACTACTTATAAAGAACAACCAGTGGGAATAAACTAAAACTGGTTTATCAGTCGAAGGGGCCCACAAGGAAAGTGGCTCTTCTGAAAAAGCTTTTGTTCACAAAAATGCACGAGAGGGAAAACATGGCCGATACCCTCACAAACTTTCTCGGCACAGTTGATAAAATCAACAAAATGGATATTCGCATCGCTGAAAAGTTATTAAGTATAGTGTTACTGTATAGTGCGCTAGATAGCTATGATAACTTTTGCTGCACAATCAAATCTAGAAATGAACTATCGGATACAAAGGAAAACTTCTCAAAGAATACAGTGCAAGATAGGAAAAGAAAGCTGAATGAGATGGTGTGGGAGCTTTGTACGTACAATCTTACGGAGGACGAAATGAAAATAAAAACAAATCATCAGAGACGAACAACACAAATCAAAATACTAAAACTAGTGAAAACCAAAGCCAAGGTTTTGCGAAAAATCCAAATTTAAAAATTGCAGTGAGCTCCTTGAGCCAGCACAATTGAAATCCTGGGAAAGTACTCTGGATTTCAGAAAAACTTGCCTTGCGATACCCAAAAGGTACGAGAAACCATGGACAAGTCTACAAGAGATCGGGTGCTGAACTGATTGGATATGTGGGCACAGACTGGGGAGGATCTCATGATGACAAGAGATCATACACAGGCTAAATTTTTCAAGTGGCAGGATCTGCCATAATGAGGGAGACAAGAAAACAATCCACAGTACCTCTTTCAAGCAGTGAAGCAGAGTACATGGCTCTCATAGACGCAGCAAAATAGACAATTTACTTGTGGAACCTGTTAAAAGAGATTGGTTTTTTGAGTTTTGATGCAAAATCAACCCTCGTTTATTGTGACAATCAAGGAGCAAAAATGCTCACGGATAATCTCGTGTACCACTCGCATAACAAACATATTGACATTTGGCATCACTACATATGTGAAGTTTTCGAACGAAGAGAAATCAATGTGAATTACATTCCAACAAATGAAATGATAGCTGATGTTCTTACCAAAGCTCTGTTCGGATGGAGCCATCATAAGTGTGTACAAGGAATTGGGAGGGAGGGACATTAATATGTTGTATAATATGTTGTTTGAGAGGGGGTGTTGTATATTGTAAATAAACATTATTTTTTCTTAATTATCAAACACACATTCTATTGTTCTGTTTAGCTTAGTAAAACTAAAGTTTGTTGTTTTATGCTAGATAAAAGTGTTGTTTGTTAAATAAAACCAACCATTTTTGTTTCAGATAAAGGTATTTATTTAGTTTAATAAAAAATGCATTGAGAACAGAAAGAATATGTAGTAGCATTTGAAAAGTGTTAACTATTAGAATAAAAGTAAAATGAAGTGCATTCAATTTAAAAACAAGAACTTTCATGAAAACATGAATTATCAGTTTATCACTAATCACTAAATTAATATTTGTTTCAAACTTCAGGAAATATTTGTCATGTAGGCCTTATTTTTATGTTTGGATTATACTACTTAACATGAGTTATTGTTAGGAACAGAGGGAAAGGATATTTAAAAAACATTTGATTTCCAAAATAGAATTAATAGCTGCTGAGCTCAAATAGTGCCCAAGACATGCATGTTATTACAGTGAGGATTAATATATCTTGAAGTCTGATTTAATATAAAGATAAGATAGTATGTGTAAGTAAATGATTATAGTTTACTTCTGTTTAAGTCAATCACCATACATACTTTTTCAGATAAGATGTAGGGAAATATTCTTCCTCTTTGATGTAGAATTTTTTTTAAGTTGGTGATGTTTAGTTAAATACAATAAAACTGAAAAATCTTTTGCATAATAAATCATTGAGTTAATAAATTCTTACTTTTTTTTATATAAAAAAAATGATGATTATTAATAATGTTGATCCTTACTGGTATAAAATCTGGGATGACAGAAATGGTGAGCATTAGATGACTTTTGATGAAAGTTAGCAGTGTGACTAGTAGTTCATTGAAATAGGAACCAAGTGACCATTAATATTTTAGGAGACACTGTGGCCAAATTCTTTGAAACCCTGTTTTTTTCTGATTGTTTCATGTGCCTATTAAATATTTCAATTTTTTTTTAAATGGTCACCTTTCCTATGGTTTTTGTGATTTAAAATAGTTTTGGACAATGGATAGAATCCTATAAGCATATTAATATATTTCATGCCAATGTCATAATCTTTCAAAGATAGGCGTTAAATAGAAATGGAGGGAGAAGGGGAGAGAGGTGGCATACGTCAATGTATCATTAGAATCTTTTTAATCATCAGAGAATAAGCTGAAAGCTAGGGAATGGTTTACACATGGCTTTATTTTTAAAGTTCAAATCTGGCCCATGTCTTGATTGTTTAAGCTAGCTCGGTTCTAGAAGTTGAGTTTACAGGTCCCATTAGTCTTCTCCAATACCCCTCCTCCCCCTGCATCCTCCCTGGATACATCACTGAATTGTAAACTGTAGCTACCTCAATATATTCAATTAAATAAGCACAATGAATACAGCAACAGTAACACAACCACCGAATGCAGCCTCATCAACATATTCCCTAATCTAATCCGGGACCCTAATGTCTTATTGTCTGCCACAAATTCCCTCCATTCTTTTGGTATTTCAAAGAGATTGTGTGTGGCGTGGCATAATTTTCATTAATCCCTATTTATATTGACAAACAATGTGTTTGCAATATTACCAAGCTTAGCTTAGCGGCCACAAACAGATAAGATAAACACAATGCCTTAATTATTTGTCTATGGAGTCCCTGTCATTGGACTAATCTGCAGTTAAATCCCCCACCACCACCCCTCCCCCTTTTTCCTACCATTCTATCCTAGTGTAGCGTGCACTAAGTAAGTGAACTAAGCAAGCTACAAGAATACAAACTCTCCCTAACTACACAAATAAGCTACAATATTATTTCTAAATATTACCCCACTGACTAAACAATGTCTCATCTACTTACCAAATTCTAATATTAATTTTAGTTTTAACTATCGTTCATAAAGATCACCATGGACACAAGAACTGACTTAACACAAGAAGAGCATGTCCATCCAACGAAATAAGTACACAACTGACTGGGGGTTTTCCAAGATGGCAAGGGATGATGACATTTGTGCAAGCTATCTTCTGCGCATACATAAGCTCAGAATGAGACATAGCTTCATGATTGTACAGAAGTACGTCAGCCGGACCAAACCTCAGTGTGGCCCCACGTCACTAGGAACAAATTGCAGAAATGTATGCATATCAAGCTTCCTCAGAACTCAATCTTTCCAGAACAAAGTGGAATGTTATCGGCCATTTCATGCATTTCTCAGACCTTCTAGACAGCGTTTTGATCCACCCTACCCCTTTCCAGCTGTTCTGGGATTCACTGATTCTGGCTACTTTTTGAATATAAGGAAGGTCTGACCCAAGATTAGACGACTTTCTGCCTTCACTGCAACTAGCAAACACCTCGCTTTCAATCACTTAGAAAAGTGACATTTTGTTAATATTTTGTCTTGACTCATAAATTCTGTTATTGAATTTATCATGTTTCTAATTACTTTTAGTCACTTTGGAAAATATTTGTTTGGACTCAGTCTTTTACATTAAATTTATGCTTTTGTGTAACTTTTCTAGTCACTTTGAGAAAGCTACATGCTGTCAACCATTCCAGTGGAATTTAAGTCAACTTATATCAATCATGTGATATATTTATTTTGGTCATTTAATCCACGCAACAAAGATCAGTCACTTGGTTAGTTTGGACTATTTAAGTATTTATTTATTATATCATATGTATTTGATTTCCTTACACAAACACAAAACAAACTAGTAATATTGTACAGGTCTTGTGTATTTATCATGTTTTTTTACTGAATACACTCATCCTATATCTTCTTTAATCACTTCTTCTTTTTGATGGATTTCTTCTAAATTTAGTTAACCTAACTTAACACCTGGTAAGTTTTAGGATACACTAAGAATCTGTTGTCACCACTATCAGTGATCATGACCCACTTCAGTAATCACATGGTCTAAGACGTTACGCTTGCAACGGAATGGATTGCTGATCATTGGGAAATCAAGGTTCGAATCCCATTAGTGTGTACTAGGGTGTTTTTTCCTAAGTAATTTCTCACTCTGCCTATATGTACATGTGCGTATATTTATTCATCCCTAGACCACTAGTGTAAATATATAGATAGCCCAAACGAGAAGTAAAATGTGGTGAACCACATCATTATTTTTTTATATAAAAATAATGTTATATGTTTTTAATTTCTGTTCTAGTTTCAGGGCTGGTCCTAGGCAATTTGGGGCCCTCTGCGAACTATAAAATGTGGGCCCCATTTATATATGTATGTGTGTGTGTATATATATAAGAGATTAGAACTTTAGCTTTAAGATATTTTATTAGGATTTTGTTATTGATTTAAAGAATAACAATATTTATATCAGGTTTGGATGCTAATTATGAGTATGACTTAAAGTAAACTTAGATAAAGTAATAATCTTCTTTAAGTCAGTTGGGGTTGATTATAAGAATTTTGTCAATTGGTTATGTATGATAACTAAGCTTTCTTTCACTTTTTAACTCATGTTTTGTTTAAAGCATCATTATGTGCGCATGCTGGTTCTTATATTCATAATATTAAGGATTGTCAAGAGATCTGTTGTATCTGTTGTATAGGTAGTTTAATATCTCAAATACCTTTAGAGATCTTTATATTACACCAGGCATATATATATAATATTCATCAGAATTTTCTGTTAATAGCAGGAATGCATGATAGATCAATCACACATAGGATGTGGAAAACTATGTGGGTGGATGCCTAGCTTGATTTTGAATTTAAAGGTTTAATAGGGTCAAATAAGGTCAAACTGGGTAATTTTTTGTTTTGCATGGATTCAGTGTAGAATTAGTATATCCATCCAATGAAACTAAATTCGATACAATTTAGATGTCCGGAAACCTTTTAATGAACATCTAAAATTCATAAATTTTAAAAATTATCAACTATTATAGTTTGTTTAGTGGGGGATTGATTGGGTTATTTATTTAATCAGTATTTAAATATTTTTGTTGCTTAATATATTTATTATAAGTTGTTTGGTTTTTAGGTTCAAAGTGGTTTATACCTTTTATTGGAACTTAAAATTTAAATCAACAATAATTTTATATATGGAAATTTTTATTAATAAATGATCAGATTTTGATTGATTGGAGAATTTAGGTGCTCAAGGGGTTTATTGAGTTAAAGCAATCTTATCAAGATAATGATTAGAAGATTTACTTATTAGGTTTTGTCTTTTGATTAATTATTTTAATTAAATTATTTATTATGTTTTTGAATAGATTCATTTTAGAGATTAACAGTGACGATATCAAAGTGAAGTTTATATTCTTAAAATATACCTACAAAACATCAGTTTTATTTTTATAATGAAAGTATAGAGTTTCATTTCAACTATATAAGTAGTAGATTAATTAATAGATTTAACTATTAAAATAAAGAGTTAGCAGCTCTAATTTAAACACCTATCTTTCTTATAAGGAATTATTTATTCAGTATTATCAATGGTATGCCTATACTTCTGAATGTTGGTTTCACTTTATAAAATAAGAATAATTTAATATCTTAGATTAGGTCAAAATTAACTGTGATTTATCACTTCTTATTTTAAAATTAATTAATAAAATCTATATTTTTTGTGTGCAAGTGATTTTGACTAATGGTTATTTAAATATTTTCATCCAGAACTTAGCCTGTGTTTCAAAAGGGTAGCTAGTTCACCCTCTTAAGACGGCACTACCATAATGTAAGCTTGGATATAGCGGGTTATTATAGGAAAATATCTCATTTTCAATATAACCAACACTATAGTGTTAAAAAAAATTCCTGCTATTATGTAGCATCATGAACTGATGGTCACTGGTTCTAAGCAAGTAAAACATTCTACAAAGCTTTGTTGTTCTATCCTTGCTTGCATCTAATGTTTAGTTCATGATATTCTTTATATGTGTACCTATACAAGCACCAATGAATTGTAATCGAGCGATTATTTGTGCATCGGCACTGAATCATAATCGGTGATTATCATGATGATTGAGCGGTGATTTTTCTTAACATTCAAAATTTGTAACACAAATGTTTTGTCTTACGAACTTATAAAACAACTATAACTTACAACAAAACTAAAATCTACTAACACTCACCCGCCTCGGTGGCGTAGTTGGCTAACGCGCTTGTCGTGTTGAAGCTCGACTGCTGAGGACGGGGAGATCGAGGTTCGAATCNGGCTAACGCGCTTGTCGTGTTGAAGCTCGACTGCTGAGGACGGGGAGATCGAGGTTCGAATCTCGGTCGGGTGAACTGGGGGTGGTTTTTCCTAAATGGTTTTCCACTCTCCCTCCACGCAAATGCGGGTTCACTTCCTCTAATTCAATCTTCCCAATTCCTAATCCATTAGAGTAATTAGTACTTAAAGCGTATAACCCGAACGGGTAGTAAGACGCGGTGCTAAATATTATTATTATTATTATTATTATTATTATTATTACTAACACTCACAAATAACACGCAGGTCTGACTTTATTAGAGGGTAACATTTACAACACTACACTAAACAAGGGAAAGGGAGATGCATGACGTGGCCTCGGGCAGGGAGGAGAGATCAGTGACGTGGCCTCAAGAGGGGTTTAAGGGAACTAGCAAACACTAATCAAACAAGTTGGTGTTGTTGTAACTAATTTTATTTTACTGCTCTCATATGTTTTTTTTTATCTAAACGACTAGAAAATGGGCTAGGTTTGGGACCCCTAATCCTTTGGCACCCCTTGCGGACCCATCTTTCACATAGGTCAAGAACTGGCCCTGTCTAGTTTGAAGTCCTTCATGTCTAAATTTTGAGTATGACTTTGAAGTAGTTAAATCTATTGAAAATGCTGACACCTATGACATTATGAAAGTAGTAGTAGTAGAGTTCAGTGACAATTGATAGAAATATTTTCTAGTTAAGTACACCTTTAGCGGTAGAATATTGATGTATATGTTGTCAACACTGTACATATTGAATGCCTGTTTGGTCCTCACTTTATTAAACCAATAGTATATTTGTGTCACCACACTGGTGTGTATAATGCCAATGATCCTGCAGGACCCTCTGAAGATTCTTCCTCTGGTCATAGATAGGCTTTACAAGTTGTGAAATCATGTATTACGTGAGTGCTAAGACCACATTATACCTTGTTATGCCAGGAATGTTTCCTGATAGAATTGTTCACTTTGTAGTCACACGATTGTCGCTGCTATGTTGTAGCGTGCCGAGAATGAAAGTGCTGGTTGGCACTGACTTAATCCTAAATTATATAATATTTGAAAGGAGGAATTATATCTTGTATTAGTACACTTTAGTACCAGAAATAGTATCTAGTTATAGTATAATATCATATTGTCGTGTTATGTTGGCAATATATTGTCAAGCGACCATAGCGGTCATGTGACATATCTCTGTATTTGGGTTGTATCTTATATGTGCTCAGAGCTGGGTACTTGATGATTGGTTTTTTTAGTCTTTGTGTCTGACCGATGATCAATAAATTTGGTATATTCAGTAAGTAAGTGATGATTATTTAAATGTTAAAGAACATAACAAGAGAAAATCAAATATATAATCCTAAGGAGCAGAATGAGATGTGTGAATATATAAAATGCGCAAACATTTACCCAAAGAAAGTATGGAAACATAAATTGTGTAAAAAATCCGGACTAGTTCAGAGGGATGGATCTGTGCTACTATTTATTAATTTCTGCTATATGTGTGTTTCCTCTGATTTCAATGTGCTATAGACATTAAAAAATAATAGTGACATAACACTATAAAATATTTTCCTGTTTTGAACCAAAGTTAGTGATCTGAACTTTATTGTGTGTTTTATTGTAACAACCTCGAATCATCAATCTTATGAATCAATGTGCCACACTAGTAAAAGTAGCTGGTGGAGTTGTCACAAAATCAAACTAAACTCTTATTATCAATGTACTCTACCTTATTATAATAAAGACACAATGTAAAGAGACCAGTCTAAGATTAACAAATTAATACTAGAATTGGATAAAAAATAATATGCTCTGCAAATTTAATTTGTGAAAACAAAAGTTATACAAATAAGCTATAGCAGACACAATCAGTCTCCTTTCATTTGTCAGACTTGTTTAAACTTGCAAACCTAATAGTGCTGGTATTGGTATAGTAAGTCTGACCAGTGTACAGATTTTGTTTAAAATTTGGCAGATGCTGTACTTTGAATTGCATCAGGGTGTAATTGTGTTTGATGTGTGTACATACAAGACTATGAACCCAGAGCTCTATGATTTCTATATATTTTGTAACTAAATAATTACAGACTGGTTGGACTTACTGTAAGATACTTAAAAACATCACTTGTTCTGCCACCAGATTTCTTGACATCAAGTACCAGTAAAATGAAAAACCAGAGAGGAATGTGAATTAATATGGCAAATAACATGACGATGATTTCATCTGTGAGGTAGTCTACAATGGTGAGGTTGGTACAGGCACTGTTCACCCGACACATCAGATGAACTCGATCCACATAATATATAATCGCATATGGGATGTACATTGTATTTAGTAGAGAAAAGAGCACATGCAGAGTAAATACTGCTCGTCCACCTATTAACAAAGTATGGAGTGAATTAAATACAGTCTTATAATAGATTTAATGTGAACCAAATTGCCATGATTTCTAAAAGAAATCATGTTTTTTTTAAGCTAAAGAGTTGTTTAGAGAGTAATGAAACTTCATTAGTAGGCATTTTAACCATGAATTATTTTTTCAAGTTCAATACATTAACAACAAGGCTTATTTTAAAGAAATTGGACAACTCTTATTTTATTTGCTTAAAAATATCACTAACTTCATCCACCTTCAATTTTGATTTTGTAAATGAAATAAGTAGTTTGGTTAGAACAAAGTCTTGAGCCTTTTTTGCTAGTTAAATGCATTATTTGCATACCTCAACACTTTATAAAATATATTTTATCTATAAGATACTATTGAGAGTTATGCTTTGGCTTGGATAGTTTGAGCGATACTCATTATGTTGTTTTTGTTAGTTAGAACAAGACAAATTAGTTTAAAATGATTGGTCTCCATATTTCTCAATATTGATTGAGTTTTTAATTATTTTTTATCTTGTACTATCCTGTATACACTGTTAGTAATTTATACTTTTTATTTAAACTTTTTGTTTTATAGCACAAAAATTTTATTAAAAGCATAAAGATTTTAATATATGAAAATTAATGTTACTATATGGTAGGGGTCTGCGAGCTTGGGTTTTTTAATTCGAGTCGAGTATTTCTGAAAGCTCCTGAGTTCAAGTATATAAAAAAAGTTAAACAATGGAAATATCAGTTTTTAAATTAGAAATAACACTTATAAAACACCATTCAAAAATAAGAACACTCAAATATAAATCAAATAAAAAGATAATTAAAATGGTTTCACACTCATGTTTTTAAGGACATTAAAATTACACCAACAATAATTATAAAAAAAGTTAATAAAATGGATAATTGCATGATGGCTTGGAAATGTATAGCAAGACAGGGAAGAAACACTGTACACTGATGTAAAGTGAATGATGGTGGGGGAAGCCAACCTGGAAGGAGTCAGGTTAGGCCTAGATAGGAACAAAAACACTTCTCTATTCATGTCTTCTTAAACTTTTACACTTTCCACTTCTTCAAACTTCCACAGTTGCACATTAGTTTGAATTTTCGAGAATATTACTTTTTTCATTAATGTCTCTTCATATGAAAAATAAATATTTTCGAAAATTCAAAACAATGTGCAACTGTGGAAATTTGAAGAAGTGGTAAGTTTAAAAGTGTAGAAAGAAAATATAAAAGTATGTTTGCTTGTATCTAGGCCTAACCTAACTATCCTTTCAGGTTGGCTTCCTTCACTATCACTTTACATTATTGTAGAGTGTTTCTACACTGTATTGATAAAACGTTAATAAAAATGACATTTTAATAAGCTAATTTCCCCATAATATGCTTCAGTAACTTAATTTACCCTATAAGAAAATGTAAAAATAAAAATGACATTTTAATAAGCTAATTTCCCCATAATATGCTTCAGTAACTTAATTTACCCTATAAGAAAATGTAAAAATAAAAAACAAAGAAATTTTAATTGTTTCATATTTTGTTTATTATTCCTTAGTATAATCTTGCATGGTCACTAGTGATGGGTCACTCGTGAGTGAGTCATTCAAATTGAACAACTCTTGAAAGAGAGCTGTAAAGAAACGACTCTTGAACGAGAGATGTGAAGGAACGACTCTCGCTTTGCGAACGAGTCATTCACACCGCTATTACACACATCACGCGTATGATACATTGACCAATAGGTCAAAAGTTTCTACTACCCAAATCTATTATTGTTTGTACAAAATAAACGTATGAACGTCAGTTGTACATTTAAATCAAGAATTTAGCTCAATGAAATTAAATAAGCCTATTACCCTAAATAATAGGCCCTGCCACAAGGATGCATCTGACACCGCTACTCTTTTTCCCCTAATCATTACTTTGTATCCATGTGACACTTTATGGGAGACATTGTGCATTAGTTTGATGTTTCTTTACATCTCTTATTTTCACTCATCCGCTATCATTATCTCTGCTCACTGCTTTGCATTTTCGTTCAATGTTCAGTTTATTCAGCTAGTCTTGGCTATCAACGCATCGCTTCTACACTATTTCCAATCGACCTTCTTTGCTGAGCTTAGAGAGTTGTCACCATTCACGACTCTCTTTTCACTCTCGTTCATTCGTTATGTAAAGAGTCATAAGTTTTTGTCATTCACAACTCTTTTTTTGCTCTCGTTCATTCATTTTTGAAAAAGTTGAGTGTGTTTGTCATTCACAACTTTTCTGTCGTTCTTTGTTCATTACTACAAAAAAAATCAACTATAGATGCTTACTATCATTACTAGATTATAGCACTGCCTACAATATTAAACAAACTATTTTTCTTAACATCAATAGACATGATTCTGTGAATTAGACACTAAAGACTGTATTCTAAGGTTAATTATTATAAGTAATTTGTGAAAGTAATAAAATTAAAGCATCAAATGCAATAGGCTTCAGATGGATTACACATAAATCCTAATTCATTCATAAGTTGAAAGGGAAGGGACAGATTTGCATGCTCGGAATGGGAATTGTGAGAACTTGTTAGCGCTCACTCATCAAGATAGGGAGGAGAAGGGGTGAAGGGATTGGGAGCGAGCCAGCCATGCGGTGAAAGATGAAAGATATGACTCATATGAACGACTCTTTTAAGTGAGTAAGCTTATGTGAGCTTATGTGAGCTAGATCACGTCAACGAGCTTGTTCGACCCATCACTGATGGTCACGTCTTCTGTTCCATTTCATTCCTTTATGCACAGTTGCACATGCACACTGTACAGGCTCTCATTAGACATTATTTTATGGGGAAATTGTCTTAAATTCAATTTTTAATGCTTATATAATTTTATGCTGATACTTTATAATTAAAAATAATGACAAATAATATTTCTAACAAACAATATGAAATAGTAAATGCTTTTTTAATATCAATGTGGTAAGTTTGGTAAAATATATATTGCAAATAAATAAGATTAACATTGATTTTAACCAGGTTAATCAACATAATTCTATAACTAAATAGTTACTAATCTAGAGCTAGTTTTGTAGCTAAACGTATTAATTAATACAATTTTATAATAGCTTAAGTTTGAAAACATTTAATATAATAATATATTCTTGATATTACATTTTTAGTTTAACATAAATTATTATTTTAGAAAGTGACCCGGTAAAAATAGTAAAAAGAATCATTCAATTATTTAGTAATCTTCTTAATTATTTTTATTTTTATTGATTTGTCATAGCAACACAAGTAAACAACTTCAATCAAGTATAATTCAAAATGAACAACAATATTGAATAAATTTACTGTTCGACAGTGGTTTTAAAGCTCTATTATGTTATTAATGTGAAAATTGAAATTAATTTTTAACACTTTGTTAAGCAACCAAATGAGATATAAGTAGGAATGCTGGTATCTCAATTAAATAGCCTTTGCTTACTATTGTGTTTTAAAAATTGATTAGTAAGTACATCAAGTGGAAGCTCGAAAATGACAAGCCTACAAAACTTTCGATCTCCTTCTCGAGCTTAAGCGACAAGCTCGGCTCGAAGCTTGGAATATGAGTACTCGCAGAGCCCTACTATATGGCAATTTTACCCTTAATCAAGGAGAAAAAAATTTTCTCAAAACTTTTAGCATTACTTGCCCTGATATGCAAAATATTTATTTTAAGATAACACCCTGAAAAATAATACAACCAATGTATTAGAAAATTAGGTTGAATTTGTTTTAATTACGTTTCCCTCAAAAGTAATGAACTAGTGTAAACAAACTTTTTATAGACTGTTTTAAAATTTTCTCTTCCTGATGGGCTACTTCTAGTATAAGAATGTAAATGTTGACAGACATTTAATTAATCAGTTATTTTTAAACATCAAACATGATACATTAGCTAATAATTTTTTAAAGATTTTGGGTCCTTTTATACTACACTACATAACCACGCTAAATATTAGATGCATGACAGTAAACGACTTATGTTTGTGATGATATATATGATATAAAATTATTATTAGAGATTTTATCACGATTGGAAGATAATGGAAAAATATTTTTTTCTAACATAATTTAAATGTCTTTTTGAGCCTAAGATTGTTTATAAAAGGAGAGCAAACAACCTATGTCTACAGTACCTATCTTTTCTTATATTTGCAAAATTACTGTCTAACCAAATGCAACACTCTTTATAAATTATGTGTGGTTACAACTTGGATATTTAATACAACTAATTAAATAAGTCAAATTACTTATATACTAATTCATACCACATCCCACTATTGTTTTTTAATAACATTTTTTAAAGTGACTGAGTGTTTGTACTCTTTAAATGTGTTGGTCTTATTCAAAAGCAAAAAAAATATATACTTAACATCTGATACTTTTTTTCCTCCATATTCTCCATTTAAACAAATAATGAAATTTGGTTATACCAAATAGAAAAAAAAACTATTGGAAATAAATAGTCAAATAACATTTTATCAGTTTCTAGGTACTGTACAGTGAAATGTCCAAACAAAGAGCATATCTTATTTGACATCACTAATAAAGAACATTTTGTTTGAAACTGTTATGTATTACAATATAGAATAACAGTTAACAACCACCATGTTTTCCACATTATTTAACTTATGATTAATGTTGTGATTAAATTCTGAAGGCCCTAATGACCTCATTGTGTCGATGGGCCTTTAAACAACAACAATAATAATAATAATAATAATGATTAAATTCTGAAAATAATGTGTGTGCTTAGGGTGAGACTTTTATTAACTAGATTCCTATTTTACAGTGCCATAGTTGTCTTAACAACAAACAATTACTGCCAAAATAAGTAAAGCTTTAATAATTCGCGGAGTTTGTTTCTTTCAGGCATTTAATACAAAAGCTATGCTTTTTAATAAAGAAAATAATAAATACTTTAACTCCACAAAGCGTTTCTAAATAAAAGGGATTGGAGGAAGGGGGGCGGAGGGGGTGCTTTAAGGCACGAGGCATGTACAATCTTTCCTACAACCTGAGGCCAAAATTGAGCAGCTGAAAGTGTTCATAATATTGTTCTGATTATAGAAAACTGATTATCTATAATTTCTTAATAATAATGTGAGTTTATTAATGCTATTTCCACTTACCTATCCTAAGCATGTCAAGGAACATGACCAAAATAAATGGTATGAGCCCAACAAAAGTGACTATATTAGGCAAAATAGATTGTGCCGAGTCCATTTTGTCAAAGATGTACGAGACACATGTGGCAAATAGAATAGATGCTGGGCAGTATAAGAGAATGAGAACACCAAGTGTACAAAAGGCTGGGGGTTCTCTCAGTGATGGAAGATCAAACATAAATATTAATCCTAGAAGAGCTGCACAAATAAATAGCATGATGCCAGCTAGGACCATGAAGTAAGTCAGAAAATACATGAAGAATGATAGTCCATTTACTCGCAGTTGGTTTTTTGCTCGAATCTGAAAAAATACCAGCAATAATAAATCATTATGATCACAAAGTGACATCTAAGGTTTACTTTTGTTAGTTTTATTTAATTCTATGTGGTTTAGTGTTCATCGGGTTATTCAGGATTTACATTTATTTAAGGAATATAATTAAAAGCATGAAAATCGTGGCAATAATTATTTTGAATAACGGAACATTTTGAGAAGACTTATTATTATCAACATGTGAAAGCTGATAGCAGGTCCAAAGCCTTAGATTTTGTATTGTCAATTTAAAATAAACCCATTTAAATTTTTGCTTTCAAATTGGCAGAGTTAGCTCTGAGTGCTTGACATTTGAGGGAATTATAGTGAAAACCACAATGTAGAAAATCACTCTCTGTGCAACCAGGTGAGATTAAAAAATATTTTAGACCTTTCTAATCAATGCTGAGTACATAAGTTGAACTTGTTGTCACTGAGAAAAACCTGATTGTCTCAATGTGGTTCATACAGGGTGGGGCAGAAATAATTGACACATTTTATAATACTCTATTTACTATTTCAAGTATAAATGATTCAAATTAAGCTTGAAATAACAACAAAAGAGTGACAATATTTTACATACCTTTTATTATTATTATTAAATAATGTTGTTAAGATGGCCCCTATTAAATGCAATACATTATTATATGCGCTTCTTTAATCTTGACATAATTTTGGGAAATGTCTCTTGTTGAATTGCTTCAACTTCCACCACAATTCTTTCTTTGAGTTCTTGAATGGTTCTTAGGTGTCCTGCATAAACATGAATCTTTAACACGCCTCACAAGATAAAAGTCCATAGCTGTTAAGTCTGGTAAATGTGGTGGCCAGACAATGTTCGCAAATTGTGAAATTAGGCGCCCAGGAAATATTTACTGAACCACCTCCATTGATGTTCAGGTGGTGTGGGCCAATTCCCCATCTTGATGGAACCACATGTTGTTGGAATCCATGCCCTTACATTGCATTGCAGGGCTAAGATAGGTCAAACCTCAAGGAGATGCACCTCACTTCACGATTTGGGACACTATCGAGCCGCCACGTTTACCAGACTTAACAGCTCCAGACAATTTTTTGTGTTGTGGAAGTTGAAGCAAGTCAACAAATTATTGCATTTAATGGTGACCAACTTAAGGACATTATCTTAAAAAAATATATTCAAAGGTATGTAGATAATTGTCAGTCTTTCGCTGTTATTAAGTTTAATTTGAAGCAGTTAGTAGTTAAAATAGTAAAGATAAAGTGTTGTAAAATGTTTCAATACTCTTTGCCCCACCCTGTATCTGTAAGCTTACCTTGTATGGAAAATAATAATTTTTTATAATTCAAAGAAAAACAGTTTTTTAGTATATAAATGGCACATCATTACAATTTCTTTGATTTTAAATTAAGTAAAACTATACAATCAAAAACTACTTCATTTACAAATAATAGTAGATTTAAAAATTTCTAAATAAATTAAGATTTTGGAAATGTATTTTTTTATAATAACTAAAATTAAAACTATCATATTAGAAAAAATATATTCTGTCTCCTAGCCCTCTTCTGTGGACTGGATCTGTCAGGATAGCTTATAAGGAAGGATAGGGTAGGTGACAAGGTAGTTGGTTGGATTTGAAATGATATCGGAGGTTTCGTATTTAGCTTTAATAGTAGCACTAAGAGATAATACAAAATGTAATGTTAACAGTGTTATAAAAGAAATATAAGAACTTGGACGTTTGTACTCGTGGAAGAACTGGCTTAGTCGTGAATACTTAAACTGTTGGAACAATTGACATGGCTCGCGGCCCCCTATAAACTCGAACTCGGTACCCTGGGAACAGTGGTTGCCCTCTAGCACAAGTACCACTGATGACCCGAAGTTCTAATCTGCTATGGTTCGGCGACGGACAATGTAACTGCCTCCGAAATAGATGATAAGTTGTCAGCCTCAATAACAATAAGACAAAGGATTTAATAGCTCGATCTGGCCTTATTACTTCACAACTTGAACAAGTTTGTTGTGAGTAGTCAGTATTCCACCTTAATGTTTTTTTAATTAATTACATCAAGTTCACTTAAACAGTGCTTTCAGTCACATAGGTCCAACAAAGTTATGCACATCAAAACAAACATCCCAACCTATCTCAGGGCTGTGAAAATCCTATTTTAAATTTTAAATGATCAATTTTTTTTTTAAGTGGGCCTCATTTTTGATATCTGAAATTTGATTTCGAATAGAGCTTGTATACAAATATACATGCATATAAAATAATATATTTATAAAGTAATTTATGGTAAGTCACCTCTCGATCATAAACCATGTCAACAGCCAAACTGACTGGCACCAAAACAAATATCATGCCAATAAATAATGAGGAGGAGAATGTCCCCATATTAAACTCTTCTGGCTGAGAGGTTTGTTGAAATGGATGAGTCTTAACAACTATGGGTTCCACATCCTTTTCCATCTCTTTCATAATCAATCTGAAATAAGAAAATTTCAGTATTTTGTTTTTTTAATCTCACTAATACATACATATATCAAAATTAACAGTGTGTGTCTTAAAGTAGTGTTTAGAAAAAAGCAGGGAAAAACCTACATCTTTTGTAACAGTTAGAGAAATATCTTTAGAAGTAAGTCATATCTCACAAAATTAAATAATGCATAAAGATATACGTAGTTGAATCACAGGTACAAGTTGTTGAACAGACAATTTTAAATTTGTAAGCATAAAATAGCATAGAGATTTCACACACTTATAAATAAAACACATCTCAACACAACAATAGGTAATGGATGTGGCACACTTTATATGAATGAAAAATGGATATATTGTGGATAATTAACTTGTAAGGTTCAGCCTTCAATAAATTTTTGCTGTGCCTCCAATATATCTGTTTATTCTTTATTGAGCAATTTGCAAAACACAATACATCCAGAAAGAGAAGAAATAGATGAAATTTATTTTAAATAAAGCTCGGTGTTTAGTAACTATGATCTAAATGTGCATGAGGAACCTTATGATAAGACCTGATGTATATAAATTTTATTTTGTTGAGATGATAATTCCTACAGATATCACACAATTAATGGTGTGATTCAAGGTGTTGGAGATAGTATGATTAATATTATCATCTTGTAGAAAAGTCATATTCTAATCACTGGTTAAAGCCAATTTTATAAAACACCTAGGCCCTTGCTATATGTGGTGTGTCAAATAACCAATCCCAAGTAAGGCTTTGACATTTTCTTGATGCACATATAAAGTTCCATATGGTAGAGTTTACCATGCATTTGTAAAACTCTATATACTAAATAAGATAAAATTTAAATGTATATGCCAGAAATAACATAGATTTAAGGGTAGGAATAAGATGTGATGTCTTATAGGGTAATGTGATTTAGGCGATTAGCTCAATGGATAAGCTTAGGCTTATTTCTTATCTACTCGTTTACAATCTGCATTAATAGAAAGTGTGAACTGTTGCTATCATTGTATAGTCCTCACGCATTGACTGTGAAAGCACAGATATTAAAATAAAAATACAATGTACTTATTTAGTAAATTATTATGGTAATGTTTGAAAATTATTATTTTTTGAAATAATATATCCATAACTTGTTATATAAGAATTATTGTTAATTTTCATTATCAATTAGGTATATTGATGATTTCTGTAATTTATATTACTGCATATAATTTATAAAAAATTAATAAAGGGCAAATTTTTATAAAAACAGTTGTTTGTTTGTGTTTTGTATAACTGCAATACAAAAAGGGAAAAAAATTGTATCATAGAAATATACAATAAATAATTACTATATCAGAAATATAATGTTGAAATGTTTTCCTCAATATTTTAAAAAGAACCATTCAGCCCACCATAATGTTTTTAAACACTTATGGCCCCAATTTCAAAAAGATTGCAAACCCCTGGTTTTCATCATCCTCAATAATGTCAGATCATTAATCAAGCACTTTAATCAATCTTTTCTCACCAACAAATCTAATAAATTATTATTATTATTATTAGCACTGCGTCTTACTACCCGTTCGGGTTATACGCACTTACGCTAATGTGTAATGGTAGGGTGATTGTGAGATGAAATGAAGGACCTACAGTTTAACGTGGAATCCGAACCACGGTGGAGGCCTGGCATTCCTCACATTCACAAGATGTCTTGTCAGAGGTGAAGGAAGGGTTTGGTAATCAGATAAATCTTTGCCGGGACCGAGGATTGAACCCCGGCCGCCAGCATAGAAGTCTGACACCTTACCCCTAGACCGCCAGGTCACCAATCTAATAAAACTGGGTAGTATTATAAATTATTTAAGAATATCCTCCCTATATATTATGAGGTCATGTATTCAGTTGATTTTTTAGCACAATGCAATAAATAAAATACTAACAACTTACAAACTCCTGTAACCAATGTAGCCTGTAGTTTCACCTGAAATACATTATACAGTCTCGGTTGTTGTGTCCCTCGAGGGGACTTGGAGTAATGTTTAGGTTTGGGAAGCATACTAGTAATTGTCAGTCCATATTCAATATACATTACAAAAGGCACTAAATTATAAGGAAAGAACAATGACAACTGCTATGGTCAGCTTCACTGAGAGTGATGAACATGGTTTAGCTCACTTAACATGTCTTGGGTATAGTCCATCTCTAAACGTCTTAATATTTACAATACAACAGAATGAATATAAATGAATAATCTGTGGCAGTTTAAAAAATAAATGGTTTGACACAAACGTGCATATTATCTAATATTGTCTATTATAGTTGGTGACATGGTTTCCAAAAATCACTCTTTAGCATATTACCTTCAAGTAATTTTTATTATACTAATGAATGTACATCATTATTCATCATGTAAAGTATTTCCCAGACACTCATATTGAAATAAAATCCTAAAGATAGTTTCGAAAAATGCCCTAAAGTATAATCGTATGACATCTAAACATAAAACATTTAAGAAAACATTCTAGAAACATTTGTAAGATAAGACTTAAAAAGAAATTTGAAATGTATTGGATCATCAAAAATATAAGAACATTAAAGAATAGACAGACAATAGTGTGAGGAGTGAAAAACATGATATATATATTTTTTGTTTTCAATTTTTTTATTTGAATTTATACACCTTGTGTTAAGATAGAGTTGATAAAGTACAGACAGAGGGAATATGAATCGTGAGAGTTTTTTAAAGCAATTTTGTCTTTTGTTTTGACAATTTTAATTTTGTAATTATATTAATAAAAACACGCTTTGGTGACCCCATAGTCTAAGGCACCACTCTCGCTGTAGACTAGAATGCAAATGACTGGAAGATTAAGGTTTGAATCTCGGTCGGGTGTAGTGAGGGTGGTTTTTCCAAAATGGTTTTCCTCTTTCCCTCCATGCAAATGTGGCAAAACTTCCTCTAAGTATAGCCTTCCTCATCTCTAAAACCATTAGCGTAATTAGTGTATAAGCATATAACCCAAGGGGGTAGTATGGCGCAGTGTTTAAAAATATTGTAGTGTGTCAATCATGTAAAGTTGACACCTACACAACCAGGCTATGTAAAAATACGAAGTTATGATAATTATATTGGCAGAATCCAAAGAAGAGGATAATATTTGAGATATTTAATAATAATATCCTTCAAAACCTACTGTTAACGACTGGATGGACTCGGATATGATCCACATGCTCTTAATAGAAAATACTACAAGTCATTTTAATAATACTAATGTGCTAAAAATACTAAATTTACAATAGTGGAATCCAAAGAAGACAATTAAAGCTAATACATTCAGGAATAATATGGTTAAAAAATTACTCGCCATGGCTGGATGGGATCGGATAACGCCAACATGCTGTCTAGCATAAAATAGAACGCGAATGGCAACAGTGGGATTGCTAACACTTCCACCTTCTACCCCTTCTGTTGTAGAAAAGATCTAGACCTATGCTAGGTTCGCTCCCACGACCCTCGAGCGCCCCTGTCGTGGCAACGTGTCTTCAAACCTCCCCTTTTCCACACCCCGTGAGCTCCCCTCATCACCTGTGTTATCATGTCTTTTTTCTATTTCTTTTTGTTCCGTTCTAATCCAAAAAAGGGTATGAAATAGGTACTCTCAGATTTACAAAATATGATTCTATCCCATCATGTTGTTGAAGAAGGAACTTCTCTCCACGAAGGTACCGGTGGCCCTGGAGTATAGGGCGTGGTTCTCCCCGCCGCGCCACTGAGGAAAACCTCTCTTCACGAAGGAACCGGTGGCCCTGGAGTATTGGGCGTGTTGCTCACCGCCGCGCAACTGAGGAAAACTCTCTTCACGAAGGAACCGGTGGCCTTGCAGTATTGGGCGTGGTAATCTCCACCACGCCTCCGAGCAAAACTTCTCTACACGAAAAGACCAGTGGCCATGCAGTATTGGCCGTGGTTCTCACCGCAGCACCTCTGAGCAAAACTTCTCTACACGAAAGGACCAGTGGCCATGCAGTATTGGGCGTGGTACTCACCGCCGTGCCTCTGAGGAAAAACTCTTTACACGAAAGGACTGGTGGCCAGGCAGTATTGGGCGTGGTACTCTCCGCTGCACCTCCGGGAAAAAATCTCTCTACACGAAAGGACCGGTGGACATGCAGTATTGGGCGTGGTACTCACCGCAGCGCCTCCGAGGAAAATCTCTCTTCACAAAGGATCGGTGGCCATGGTGTGTTGGACGTGGTCCTCACCGTCGTGCCACCAAGGAATATCCTCTCCGATTTCTTAAGTATTGGGGTGACGTCCATTTAACTTATTGTTTAGTTAAAAGATTAGAAATTGTTTATTTAATAAGTCCATCTGACTTATTGTTTATTTCAGACTTAGTATAGTTGAGGCGACTATTACGATTATTTTGACTTTATGTTTCAGTCAGTATGACTAGATTTTGGATTTGTATTATTACAACTCTGTTGATGTTGTCACAGTAACTCTAGTGTTGCTCAAGTCTTTCAGACTTGTTATATTGGTCCAAGCGGCCGTGTTTTTCCTATATTCATATGATATAGCTTCGATACAGAAGCCTTGAGCTCCAGATGCAATAAGGACTTAATCCAAATGGTTGCTATTCTCAGTGAGCACAATATTTATCTTTTGAGTCTTTAGAATTACACAGTTGTTTTTATGGCTACAACCAAGTTGTCTATCCTTTGTTTAGGACCCAGTAGGGTTAGTATGTTCAATGTATTGAATTATTCTTGTTGCCACGCTTCGCGTGGGGTATTAGCTTGGGTGCGTAAAGCGCGGAACTCCGCTTGTTTCTATATGGGGTCTGCACGGATAATACCTTTTTTTTCTTTGCCCGTTTTTGGCACCTATTGGCTGAGTATTAGTCTTGTATGAATTATATTAATATTGTACCCCAGGGAGTGGGTCAGTAAATACATGTACTATTGAATGCTCTGGAAGTACCAATAGGGAAAGGACCGGCCATAGTACTATTGTGTGTAGACACCTGGATATTAGCCATCTACCAATGTAATCAAATAACCTTTCTATTGCAATTCATTATACTATGTCTCTTAAAGAATTTTCTTTTGTCCCAATCAAGCAAGCTAGTTTAAATTATAAATGTGTTAACAATACTATATGTATATAATATCCAGTTAACGTTTGTTTATAATTATCACACTGTTTTTCTTTTAGAATCAACCGACCTTAGCCTGGCGTCAGTCCAGCTGTTTTGTAATTGAACATTACGCTACAAGCATACTTCCCTTGTCTTGCCTGCATCGCGTGGTTCAATATACTATATATACTATACATAAACAAATAATAATATACATGAAAAAGTGCTTTTTTTACCAAAAGGTTATGGGCCCAGAACAGCTGAATTTGTTTTGTAGAGAATAAGCATCTATCGTGTTGGCCAAACTATAACCTGCACGGGCGTGAAGTTTAACAAAGAAATTGAACGTAGTAAATGCGTATGTCGCATATTTGACAAAAAAACTTGTGTGCTAAATTAAATAAAGACAAAAAATGTGTTTTTATTTTTGGAGTAAATGCTTGTGATTAATATATGAAGAAAAAAGATGACAGAATAAATAAGTCTTTACAAAACCGAGAAATTTGTTTTTTTTAAGTGGTATTTTATCAAAATTATAAACTATGTTTTTTTTTTTCGAAATGACTTAGAAACTTGATATCGCAAACATAAACAAATTTGATGGTTCAAATTATCATAAATGGAAATTCCAATTGACCTATGTACCGAGTGCAAAAGAAATGTTGAAAATTGCAAAAGGACGTGAAGGGAATTCCAAAGCTGGTGGTCCTGTGAAAGCTACATGTAACGAGCAATTCAATGGCCATGTTCCTCTTGATGTCTGCCATGGTTTATGTTAAAATCTTTTTATGATCAAAAATAATGAATCTACCAATGAAATACTAAGCAAACATGATTCAATCTACGAACAAAAATCTGAGTCAAAAAGGATGTTGGCTCACAAAAGATTTTACCCATACAAAATGAGTGAAAACAACATTATGGAAAAGCACATTCCAAAAGTTGAAAATTTCGTGTGTCAACTCAAGGACCTTGATGAAAACATAAGTTACACAGCAATTATGATCAAAATTACTAGTAGTTTGCCTTTAAAAGATGGGAATTTTCGCAAGCATGGCTCTCAATTGCAGTAAAAGGGCAAACTATGCTGAATCTCATGGATCATTTATTGGATGAGGAATCCAACTTTTCTATGATGAACAACTTGAAAATACAATAATCTCAACTAAGAATAAGGAAGATTTATTTAAGATTTAAAATAAAGTATCTGGTGGTCATAAATTCAATCTAAACAAATTGAGTGGTCAAAATGATGGTAATCAAACCGACCGAAAATCAAAAGTGAAGTGTTACATATCTAGTTATTGTAGATTTAAACATCATCATGAAGCATAAAACTTGCAGGACAATTAAGACGATTACTGGATAATGGACAGTGATGTTATGACACACATGAATTGCCGCATTTAACATTTTACAAACTTACAGGAAATGAGCCAAAAATCCAAAGTAATGCTTGGTATGGATGGATCCCTTTTAGTTCGAGGTAAAGTTGATGTAATCATCGGGAAATTAATAGGATACCAGTGATACAATTTAATCATCACTAACGTTATATATGTTCAAGATTTGAAAAGAAGCTTGTTATCAGAGGGAGCTGTCTTAAAAGCAGGCATGGATATATATAATTAACGAAAAAGGATTTGCTAAAATTTATGAAAATAAAAAATTCGTAGCTTTTGCAACTTGTGATCAAAATAATTGGTACTGTATACTATTTAAAACTGCTTCAATAGATCAAGCAAACCTCGCTTCAAGAGAAAGATTGAAGGTATGGCACAGAAGGCTGTGTCATGTAAATGCTAATTATTTACGTAAAATAATGAGCAAGAAGATGGTTCCTGACGTCATGTTTACTGGAATCAAACATTTATTTTGTTAGTCCAGTCTATACGAAAAAGAATTAACATTATTACTCGCCAAGAATAAAATGGAAATAAAAAATTGGAGAAGATGGCTTTTCTGATGCCTATGGCCTGATCGCAACTGAATATATTGGAAAAAATAAATATTTTTTGATATTCAAGGATGATATTTCAGGATACTTGACAGTGTACTTTCTGAGGCACGAATTGGAAGTTTCATAATGCTTCAAGGAATATACAAGCTTAGTCAAGACAAAATTCAGCTACACGATCAAGTTGTTTCATTGTGACGGTCAGTAATATCTATATAAACAATAATAATAACAGATAATATAATTTAATTTAATAATATGATTAAATTAAATATAATATAAATACAACATTCTATCCATTTACTGAATAAAGACACCAGTTTGAACAGGCAACTGCAGAATCAATGCCTAAACATTTTTTTTATTCTTTAAAGAGGCAACAACAGAATCTAAGTGACCATAATAAACCCATTGCTATGCTGCCATAGTCCACTCTGTGTTTTACTCTCTTCTGGTGAGGAGGGTACTGATGTATTCCAAAAATTTCATAATTATGTGTTTTGTTGTGTTTAAATTGTGAACTTATGTGGCCTACAATTTTCTGGTGTGTAGGCCTTGCCCTTCTATCCTGATTTCAATGTTTAATGGCATACAGACATATATAAGAATTATTACAAACATTGTCTTAGTTCGATTGAAAGTGTGTGTTTGAACTCAAATAGCCTCTGTCTGCTTAGCATGCTCATGCTCATCAATATTTATGTTACTTTTTATCCCTAAAAATAAACAGAATCTTACTTACTTAGGCGTTGTTCAAACCACTTTCCATGTATCGATATGTGTGTTGAGTTTGATCAAAATTTGTTAAAAACCCAAAATATTTTCTTGGAACTAGGTATAGACACACATATACAAATTTGTTACATTAATATAGTACCATATGTACTACAATATAAATAACTAATAATGTAGTTAAATTTCAGTGCTTACCTGTAGAAAGTATTGCTTAGGATATTCAAGACAATTGGTAGAGAGTGCTGTGCAGTGTCGTTATATATAGTAGTTATGGCAAGTTCTGGAATTTCATATGTGTTGACATTGAATGCTGCCAAATGAGGGGCCATGTCTAGCAAAAGAGAGAAGTTACCATTGTATAAATCCATTGCTTCTACACCACTTAGCTCCAGACCCTGGATCATATTATCCAACTGTGTCTTAGTGGCATTGTGGAATGCAATGCGTGTCTCTGTCTTGTAAGTATCTGTAAATACAAGTAAACAAATTTACTAAACAATGTCACAACAGATAATAGTTAATTAATTACACATTAAACAGTGCCAGGGTTAGCTTATATTGCCAAGGCTCGACAAAACATTTTAAGTAAATTGTTTCCTCCGATTCAATATTAATTTTGCATTTTAAAACCAATGAATTCAAATTATGTTATTACATTATTTTGTGTGTGGTCACCAAATAGATTTTGAAGAGAGAGAATAGTTTACTAGTACAGACCTATTAAGTTTTGCTCACACTATAAAAAAAACATGAGCCAGTCATAAATAGCTTTATAAATGCAGAAAATAAACCTTGAATTCTGTTAATAATAATATAATATTGCGCATTTGGGCTACAACAATCGTAGCCCAATAGTGGAAATATTAGCCAGTATTAATGTATCATTGCCCAGGGGATACCCGAATATATTATTTGTACACCCTTTCCTTGGAGGCTCTTTCCATGTCCCGATGAGATAAGATGGTTATAATGAGAATGAGTATTTGGAATGAGTGGAAACACTTAAACCTAATTTAAGCCTAGCTAAACAAACCTTAGTGACTATTGGGGTAATTCCCTTTTCGTAAAAATACTCACGGTACCAAGCGGGGATTGAACCTGAGACCCCTAGCCAAGTGCACCGACCCATACACCACAGGGCCGGTATTCTGTTAGTTTATATTGATTCACTTAAAAATCTTTTCCAAATATTAAAATGGCAACCAAAACACTAAAGAATATAATAGTGACAACATTAGGCTATTTTTGTCTTTTGTTAGGAGGCCATTAAATAATTTTTGGTTTTGAAAAAAGTCAAAAGATTTGAAACACCTTATTAAAAAACAGAGTGAATACTTTTCAAGATCTCAAAACTAATATTACCTATTAAAAAAAACTCTAAAGGTTCTTTGGGTTTTAGTTTAGTCATTTTGATTATTTAAGTCAAACACACATTTCATTAAAATACTCTTGGACATTAAATGTTCTAACAAATTCATGAGTGAGAGAAATATTGAAAATGTAAAGAACAAAGAAAACCTGATATAAGTTGATCCAACAGTGATCAGCAAAAAGTACTTATGCAGACAATGAAATGTTGCTTACATAGATAATTATTTTCATGAATAGGTGTAGCATTTATTCCTTTAAAGTGTGGAATTTTAATTAAGATAATTATGAAAAGTTAAACTTATGAGTACGCTGATTGAAATTACAGTTTGTTCATATTAAATCAAAGACAGTAAGTAACAATATCAACTAGGAAATTACTTCCTTAACAATAAAGAAAGTAAAAGACTTTTTGGAATCATAACAAATAGTATTAAAAAAAATTAATGAAAAAAAACTAGCAGTAAAGTAAATTCAGTTTAAAGCTGTATGTAATGAACAAAATCTAGCAGTAATGATAATTCAGTTCCAAGTTGTATATAGTAGGAACTAGCAGGAGACAATAAAATTGTCTAAAGCAATGATTAGGCTTAAAGCACAAGAGTTGTATTAAGAATTACAATTTAGGTCTGAAGTTTGTAATAACAAATGAACGGTACAGAACTCCGCATGAACTTTCTCATTACATTGTTAAAAAATTGAGATATTTACTCAAAACTTTTTGAATTTTACAGTTTTATTTTTAAAGAATTTCACTTGTATATTTGGACCAATAAAAAATATCGATATTGGGTCCACAAGGGTCAACACTTTGTATTAAAATTTCGACTTCCAGTTAAAATTTTTGAAATTTTATTAGGGTTTGCGCATCTTATGACTATCACATTGCTATTAAATTCCTTATTTATAAATATGGAACAATAAAAACGCTAAATATTAACTATTGAGTTTAAAATGATAGAGATAGATTAGTGCTGAACCAACATTCCCCCTAAGAGGTTAAAAGAAAAAGAACATCAAATTTTTGAGAGACTTAATTATTTATTTACTCTATGGCATTAGATAATTATTACATTAAAACTTAAGTAGTATCTCTGTACAACTTAAGTTCACAAAAGTGTATTAATATATTTTCCAATATCTCTTAAAAATATTGTTTTTATAAATAAATATATTTTTCATATAAAAGTTTTTTTAATTCTAATAGTACATTAGAGTTTCGGAAACTCGACTTAATGTGAACTGAGATGGTGTCGAGTTATTGAAATGTTAAGTTTTACGAATAAACTTGCATCAGATGAATGTTACTATGTAATGTTGACTAAACAAGGATGAATAACAGTACAGTATCGAATATTATAGGTACAGTTGTACTTTACAGTAGTATTGAATGGTACAGTAACAGTAATATACGTAGAGTAAAATATATTACGTGTTAATATAATGGTGTGTATACATACGTATAATATACAGAAATTCCATACAGTACAGTACATATAAGATTGTATCAATTCGAATAACCCTTTACTGAATTGGAAAACTAACAAATACAGCACTTGTAAAAACACCACAGCACAAATGTTCCACTCGAGTTACACAAACAAACTGAGAGGTTATACAGTTGAATGAACTTGGATTGTGATGACTGGCACCAACAAATGTGTACATATGCGCGTGTCGAGTTACACGGAATGTCGAGTGATCGAGTGTTGAGTTTCCGAGACTCTACTGTAGTACAATTTTACAGTTATAAGTTATTTAGTATCTCAAATAATTGTGGAGATATGGAAATTTCCGCTTCGGTAAATTACCCTAAGAGTAATTTTCATGGGAAAATGAAAATAGCCATTTTATTTGTAATTTTAATCAACGCCTAGTAAAGAATTTTAATCAAAATCATTAGAGCTGATTTTGAAAAAATCTATTTTTTCTCTTTTTGCTCATT
This sequence comes from Timema douglasi, assembly GCA_901482245.1. Taxonomy (NCBI): domain Eukaryota; kingdom Metazoa; phylum Arthropoda; class Insecta; order Phasmatodea; family Timematidae; genus Timema; species Timema douglasi. The sequence goes on along the minus strand of CABEEJ010001116.1, from coordinate 151,507 downwards.
ATTAAACTTCTCTTAACTTTAGTGTTAAAGAGATAGACAAAAAATGACATTGCAGAAAACACTTTTTAGCCTTCTGGGGGTCATGAAACGTCGACATCCATCAACATGTCAGGTAAGATTTTTTTTATGGTCGCAATACTTTACCTTTCATGTTTGAAAAGTTAAAAAATATCATTATTTGCATATAGCTTGAAAAGTATTGGTTTTATAAAAATAGGTTTCAAATAAAAGAGTTTTAATATAAATAGACCTACATATTTGCAATGATAAGTAATTTCATACCTTAAAAAGTTACAGAGATAAGATTAGAATAGAATTTATGTATCAGACCAGAACCCTTAAAGTCATTTTGACAAAGAATTGAAGTCAATTTTGATAAAATGGATTTTTTAACCTTTAAGAAAACTACCCTTAATTTTAGGGTTGGATATCCAATTCCAAAAGCCCCTCTGGACAGCCCTATAAAAACCCTAGATAAGAAGTTTTAGCCCGATTGGTAAAATAGTTTAGGCTCTACTTCGAGGAGCAGACTGACGAACGCACAGACAGACGGAAATACAAAAAACACTTTTTCGGATTCGGGGCTCATGAAACGTCGAAATTCAACCAAATTCGAGTCAAACTTTTTTTGACGATCACAATACTTTCTCTACACATATCACGAAAAAGTAAAAATTATTTGTAAAGATGAGTACAGTTTATATATGTATATAAACATTATTACTAATAGAAGAAATGAACATAGTAGAAACAACAAGAATTAACTATTAATATAATACTATGTAGCAATAACAAGGTGGAATGAACAATTAACTTAATAGCAAGAAAAATTAAAAATTAAGAGTATGAGCCTTGATATAAATGTATAATATACTTTTATATTTTGGCCCACTCTCTTAATTTTTCATTATATCAATAAAATGAATGATTGAATAGTAAGCATGAATGAATGTAGTAGGAACTAGACGATATAAACAGTGTGTAGCACTAACAAGGAGGAATTAGCAATAACATTTTATTATATATCAGGAATATGGATTAGTTCTAATAGTATTAGTCAGGACCAAGGGGGAATGAAGATGTTACATGATTTTGTGTAACAGGTATAAGGAGGAATTCACAGTTAGTACTAGACAAGAAGAAGGAATGAACCGTAAATATGATTTTATGAGATAGGAACAGATATGGATTAACACTAAATCTTTAATAAGTTCATGAAGTAAATTTAATAGAAGTTCAAATAGAGGAGGAACAATTACTAGTTTATATTTTAGCCAGTAGCAATGAGAAGTAGTAAAATATACAGGGTGATTTGAAACGCTATACAAATTTTAGTGGGATATTATTACTATCATCATCATCATCATCATAAGGAGTTCTGTCGCATGACACGTCCAATCCTTTTATCAGTGAACTTATACCGCCAATGCGCCCTGTCCTCTGCCTCAACTACAAAATTTTTATTCTTTCCTTCAAGTCATCCAATATTGGAATCCTTCTACTTCCTAAGCTCGTCTTTCCCTCAATATTGCATTCTATGATGTCGTGCAGATGAACAGTCCTCCTAAGGATGTGTTTGATCCAGTTTGTTTTCTAAGTATCAAAGAATCACATCCAAAATGGTTTAATTCTCCAGCTCAACGCTCTTAGAGTTTATCTTTTCCATCTTCCTGAGAGTCCAAGTTTCTGCTCCATACAGCGCGATACTCTATATGTAGTATTTCTTCAGTTTCTTCCTCAGTTTAAACTAAATTAGCTGGCCAGCAGTAGCCTTTTCTTGTTGAAAGCTTCCTTGGCCATGGCAATCTTCGACCTAATTTCCTTGGTGCAGTAGGTATCCTTTGTCAGCTGGGAGTTAGGAAACCATAGATCAAACATTTTTAGTCAATGTATGTATGTTTGCAGACATCACCCTTAGGTGCTAGAAGGAGCTGTTTGTTGTGCAACATCTAGTGACCATTCTGAGACCGAGAGCACCCCGTGGAAGGGAGGCGGAGCGATCTAGCGGCAAGCGCACACATTACGCCACCCCTACCCCCTTTCCCCTCGAGCCCTCCCCCCCGCGCGGTCCGATAGATGGATCACGATCCTCCCCGAGAAACCCAGCGCACCAGTCCGCTAGTTCTAAATGATCTAAGAGATCGCGCCAGGACAAAGGGCTCGATTAAGCCAAAGACCTTACTAAAAAGGAAAACAAAAAACCATTCAACTGTAAAAATGTGTAATAATAATGTAGTAGCTTTAGTCAGAGTAATTATAAGAGGGTTAAGATATATATGTTAGCATAAGTTTAGAGAATAAGACTAACGAGGAGGGCTGGGCCCAACCTCCTCCAGCTCATGAATATTGTCAATGTAAGGAGATAACGAAAAAATAGAAATAAACTTCAGCCAATCTCATCCCAACCCTCTCGGGGCTTTGGGAAGCCATCTATTGGTCTGGTTTCATTTTTTGAAAACAACCTTTCCTACCTTTCCTGTGCTCAGAACCATTCAGGCTGCCAATCTATCTTTCCCACCCTTTCAGCGCTCAGAACCATTCGGGCTGCCACTCCACCCCTCCCACCCTTTCAGCGCTCAGAACCATCCGGGCTGCCAACTCCTCATGACCCCCCTCTAAAGCCTTTACAGTACCGCCGCAGCAAAGGAGGACTACGCCGCAAAGCCAGGGCAGAATATTACAACATTTTTAAAGCCCTTCTCACACCTGCCCCATTCGAATATCCATCCGCTTCATCCCCCCCACGTTCCTCTGCAACTCCTCTCCACGCAACCAGCCTATCAGTTACGACCCCTCTCTCCTCCACCTCCCCCGTATCATCTTTCCGACTACCGGTATCTGACCCTCTCGGACCCAAGAAGGACGCATGTCAAATGTCTCTCAAGTAAAAAACTGCAGCAGCGACTTCTCGACCTGGGCCTGGACAACGCACCTCCCAATTCCCCTAACAAGAAGCAAGCAGTTTAAAACATGTTGATATATAAATGAACGGCAGAAAGTGTGAACAACATTTTTATTTACATCAGTTTTGCTCAAAGGAGCGACCTCCAATAATAATGAATGCCTGACACATTGATGCATTGATTACCATAAATTTTCAAAGATTCCGCAGTCCCATGTGCTAGATGCATGTCAGACAACTCAGAATATGCGAAACGTTCCATGACGTATGAGGTCCGCGTTATAAATGAAGATAGAAAAAAAGAGCCACTTGATGCACCGCCCAACAGGGCTTTCTAGCACCCAAGGGTGACATCTGCAGATATACATTAAGCAAAGAAAAAAATTTGTTTTAATGTTCCCTATCACCCATTAAAATTTGTACAGCGAGTTTCGAATAACCCTCTATAATAGTAATGGCTTATGATGGGAAATATAGGCAAATAAAAAAATAATTATAATAGTAACTATACGTAATTAGTAGTGATGAACAACAAAGCTAGTTGTATTTGCCAGGTAGATATACCTATATTTTATATTAGTGGTAGTCTAAACAATTAAAATAATTTATGACAGTGAATGTAAAATTTATAACTACTGGTTCCTATCATAATGGTGTCTTAAAATACTAAGTTTTAGTTAATTTTAAACTGATTAAATAAATTTAAAAGTTAATTATAGAATTTTTTTTAGTTTTAGATGGTTCTTTAATCAACTTTCACCGATAAACATAAATAATAAGTTTTAATTTAGTGTAGCTAATTTCTTCAATCTTTGATGGGAAAAGGCAGTATTCAACATTCATGTATTTCTTATCTGTATTCTTACCACCATTAAGAACCAATGATTTCATTTTGGATTCAATTGTTTGTATGCTATTTAAGTAGAGCCCAAGAGCAGCAAATCCCAGAGGTAAGACTATCATGAAGTATAGCTTCTGGATGTCACGAACCATGCGTAGTATACGCAGTCTAAGCAATGCTAAAATTATTTGATATGCATTCGGTTTTGTTTCCACTGGATCAAATCCTAAGCCGGTTACATGATGGTCAGTTAGTTGATTAGGATTCCCATCTACTTGTGTATCTCCACAAATGTTAGGTACACCTGAAATAAGATTAAAATTATATAATTCCACATAGAATGGCTAGTAGTGATGTATTCTATGCTAGACTACAGAGGACACTATCTTCTTACATTATTTATATTGTCTACCTAAAACATCCTTAATCAGGTGACTATGCAAGTATGAAGAAGGATGTACTAAACTCATAATCTATTGCCAGATACATTCATAAATTAATATTTACAATTTTGAGTTTTCCATGGAAATCTCTTCTCTGGGATGGAAAAAGTGCTAATCTTTCACTTCAGATTACATAAGAGATTACTCAGTAGGATTATACTAAAACAAAATGTTAGACTGACACACTAAATAAAACATGTTAATTCAATTTCTGAAATGTTTGTTCAGTAATATGTTCTGTTCATAAAATTGTATTATTATATTATATAATATTTAGCTCAAAGATAAATAGTTAAGAGCTGCTATATCCATTTCATAGTCCCAAAAGGCTAGATTGCTAATGATGGGGTGGTCAAGGTTTGAATCCCAAATGGGTATAGTTGAGGATGTATTTCCTAATCGATTGTTCACTTTATCTCCGAGCAAGTACAGGTAAATTTCCTTTAAATTTTGCCTTCCTAATCCCCACTCAATTAGTGTATATATGTGGATATCCAAAAGAGGTAGTAAGTAATATGCAGTGCACAATTATAATTATATATATATATTTCTATAATCATATATAGTATACCTTTATTAAAGGTAAATATAATTGACATATATAAAAGATCAAATACACACAAATACTGTAATTTTCCAATTCATTGGTCTAATAAAAACCAAATACATAATTAAAGACTTGAGACCAAGAAACTTTTCAAAATAACTTTGGGATGTCTGAAAGTGTGTACCTCAGGTGTATATTATTTTTACTTTTACCTTTATTCAGAGCCTAACACCCTAGCCAGTGGACTGGAAGAGAGGATAGTTTCAAAACCTAGAAATATGAAATGTTGCATTCTAATTGTAGGAAACTTATGAGTGTGAAATTAAGGTTTAAAAAAAAAAAAATATTTTGTGAGCTCAACAGCTTTGATCGCCTGGACACCAGTTTGGTTAACTCAAAAACAAAACAAAAAAACAACAACACTTATATGGCGCTTTAGGAAATCTTAGGGTGTGCATCTCAGCCATACTATCTTTACTCTTAAATTATATTGTAAATTTGACACCTTAAACCACGTGATGAGCTATATGGCCAATGCAAAAGTAGAAAACGTAGAAAGGGAAATATCAGAATATGTGCTTGGGGAAACTTTAGAATGTGAACACTTTGTTTGTTTTATCTTCTAAATAAATTACTTGTATTACACGTAAGACGGATATCTTTAAAACAAGAGAAATAGCAAGCTTATACTAAGAATAAGCTTGCATTCTCAAAGAAACCTTAGGGAGTTCTCAATTGTTTTTTTTTAGGTTGTTCCCAGGTTGAACAGCTAAATTTGGGAAGTGGTAGTGAATCAAAATGTCTTTTAGAGATTCACTAGTTTTAGCTTCCTTTTTGAACAGCAAAAAGCAAAAAACTAGATAAAAATACATTTTTCTGTAGAGGTCCCTGGCAATTGCTTAATAATTTTCTTGGAAGATGGTTCAGTCGTGCTGAACCTTTGGCTTGTCCTCTGTATTCACCTGATTTAACACCATTAGAGTTTTTATATAGAGAGCTATCAAGCAAAAATTGTATGAAGTACCTGTTAATGACCTTCAATCATTACGACAAAGGATAACGCAAGCGTACAAAGAAACAACAGTAACACAATGTTGGTCAGCCACTCATTCTGTTATTGATAGGTGAACTGTTTGTCCCCGGACCAGAGGGCGTCAATTTGAATAAAATAAATAAATAATTTTATTTAATACCTTCCTATTTTGTTTTTTGCTGTTTGCGCAAAAATAAAGCGAAAACTAGCATATCTTCAAAATACATTTTGAATTAGTTTTTTGATCCACTACCAATTTTCCAAAAGTTTAGCTGTTTAACCCAAGAACATCCTGTATATATTATTATTCCCCTAAGAAAGGTAAAAATAAATAACATATTAAAAATATATAATACACACACACACACACATAGTTCCAGAACAGCTTCTTATTTACTTCAAAATCATTCTGTATTCTTTCTCATTTTAATTTCATTTGCTTCTTACTCTTTTCCTCTACTACTTTCTTTGCATTCATTTTTTTCTATTTGTATATGTCCCACAAACTCTTACGTTCTGTAATATTATTCACAGCAATCATTTGTTTGTATGCCTAAATTATTTCTCTCGAAGCTTCTTTCACCTCTTCATTCCACTATATAGTGGGAAACTTAGAAAGAGATGCATGGTGTAGACAGCATTTTGATATTGTTGAGGTTGGGGACATTTTTAAGAGAAAAGGATGAGTGTAAAGAAAGTAGTAAAGAAGATTAAGAAGCAAATTAAATTAAAAGGAGAAAGAATGCAGAAACATTTTAAAAGAAATAAGCTGTTCTGGAAATGGGTAAAAAGAATGATACAAGGAGTGCAAGGAAAGACCTATTCATTCTGAACATGGTGAGTTGATCTGGGATGAAAACAGTATACGAGAGTGACAGAGGGAGTATTTTAAGAAATTGTATTGCGAAAATGTAGACAAAGTAGCTGTAAATAAGGAAAATGTTATGATGAGAGAAATAATTAACTGAGTTATTAAAACTACAAAAGTATTAAAGAATGGCAAAGCTGTGGGTATAGATGGAATCACTAGTGAAATGCTTATGGATGCTGATGGTTCATGATATAAATGTTTCCAAAACTAAGGTGAAATTTTTTGACAAGAATGGATCAGGAAATGATTGTCAGAATAGCTTAAATTGAAAACTGTTATAACAAGTGAATGATTTTGTGTATCTGAGCAGACTGTTCTGTAAAAAATTGAAAGGATAGATAGTGAAATCTACAGACGGGTGAATGCATTTCAGAGAGTAGTTGGATGTATGTGGAATATTGAAATGAATGAAGGAGTATTGAAACAGGCAAAGATGGCAGTATATAAAAGTATTTAAATGTCAACGTTGTTTTATTGGATGTTAATTGTGGGTTTGTCATGAGAAATACAAGAGCAAGGTGAATGTGGTTGGAATGAGATATCTAAGAAATGTATGTGGACAAACTCTCATGGAGAGTCAGTAATAAATGGGTGCTGAAGGAGTATGATTTGAAATGAAATTTAATAGGTCAATGTGAAAGAACCTTCTTACTTTGGTTTGAACATGTGGAGAGGACAATGGTAAATCAAGTGATGAAGCAAATATAAGATAGTAGAGTGCATGGATTAAAGCAAGGTGCAGGTCATGTAAGATGTGGCTAAATATTGTAATGAATGTGTGAAAAGGAAAAAAAATTACGAGTGTTAAGAATAAAAGAGCATCTATGACTCAGTGTATGAATATTTTTGAATAGAAGGGAGTATGTATGCTAGGATAAGGAAGTGTGGAGAAGGTTAGTGAGGATGGATCAATTACGAAGTATTTGTTTTTTCAGCTCAATGCACGGTTTCTTGCCTAACCCATATTTATATTGACCACATTTTTGAGCTTGAACACAGTCCTTGAATATTGTCAAATTCGTATGAAACTTGAATACCTATGTTACCCAGAGGAAAGATAATTTGAATGTTTTTGTTGCATGATCTTATCTATTATTAATGTTTGGTCTTTAGATATAAGTAACAACTGATACATAGCCATATTTAATCTATTTTTTTAATAGCATTGCGTCTTACTACCTATTCGGGTTGTATAAATTTAAGCCTAATGCATGTGTTTGTTGCAAAAAAAATAATCTAAATATATCTATGTATTTGATACATCTATACAAAGCTATATGTTAAACACTTACAGCTGGACAAGGTTATGCACCCACAATACAGCCTACTCCACAAATTTTCATTCCTTTGAGTATTATAAGTATTTAAGTTTCACACAGATATAAACAATGCAGATAGCCTAAGAAGGTGATGCACAAATAAAAGAGTATAAACCATATTTTAAAATTGTGTTTAGTTGTGAAAATTTGAACACAAATTCACACACACAAAATAATTCCCACTTGTCAACATTTTTACCCACTTAAAAATTACCCAAATTGATCATCTTTTGTGGCTTGGTTGATATCAGGGTGTAGGGTTGTTTTTGATGAAACTCTTTCTGTGCTCCATCTGAAATCTAGTGTTTTTTTTACCACTGTATAGATGCATTGGCATTCAAAATTGAATCCAGAGTTAAAAATTATGGTTACACAAGACATAAGGTGTTAATGGACCAGTACCTATAGGCTTTTCTTCTTGGAAAGGTTTAACCTGTTGAAAGAGAGGTGATGTACCAAGTATGGTGTCTTCCGTTGCATTAGTTGACCTGAATGTTTCAGTCTTGTAGATGGAGGTGGGTGAAGCGGGTAGGTTAATGAAGGCCTTAGCTTGGTAAATATCCATTCACTCAGATGAAAAGGTTACCGCGTGTTATCCCATTGGCTTAAATTTGCTGGTATTACAGTTATAAATATATACTTGGGAAGGATTTGTCCAATATCTGTGAAAGTTCTGAATGTTTGGCCTTAGTTCATATCCCTATCTTAGTTTCTTCTTTTAGTGAGAATTGTCTCCAGCACTTTTGTTAAAAAGGTCTTAATACATTTAGGTATATATTTATTGATTACTCAATAACACATTTTTTCTGTCAGGGTGAATTAAAGTTAATTGTATTTACTAGGAGTGTGGCCTTTTTTTAAAAAAAAAATCTAAATAATTTAATTAATACTAAATAAGATAAAAATAAAGCAAAAGTAATATTCACCCAAGAAAAGTATTTCTTATGGAAATTCAAAATTACCATACGTGGAAACGGAATGGGCTGTATTTTTCACTATTACAAAAGTTTTGAATAAGATAATATAATAGCTTCCTAATTATTTATATAATTAAAAATGTACTATGTTTTCACAATTATTGAGATAAAACACTTATATGAAATATTAATTAGTTTGATAATGTTTAATATATGAATATCTAAGTAATACAAACACTACTTTTATTTATTTCCTATATGGTACCTTTGATTGTAGTATCTCCACTTGAAATGACAGCCCCTTCATTTTGTAAACTTTGATAGGATGTACTCTTGGATTGAAGAGATAAAGATCGACTCAGGGCTCTATTACGAACCATTTTTTTGGATAAATTGTCCATTGTCCCATCTGTTTCTTCATCCCGTTCCAAGTGAAGAAACACCTAAATTAAAATAATAAAGTCAGATCAAATGTGTTTTCCTCTAGTTAGGGGGTTGATTATATAGTGTCTATTATTCCTAGCACCATTCTGACTAGCCGGGTAAAAAAAAAATAGAAATGTTGATGTTGAGTTTCCACATTCCTTATTTATCTAAATTGAGTCTAGTTTCAAATTAGATTTGTCATCTGACATCTCTCACTTATATAGAGAGGAATAAACCACTGAACCTCCTTAGACAAGATTTTTTATCATGCCTACCTTCTACTCTCAGGGCAGACAGTAGCAAAGTAGATAATCATATAAATAAAATATTGTATATATATTTGTGTGTTAATAATCTAACTTCAAAACCAAGAAACTTTTAAAAAGAACCAAGCTATGCCTGAATATGCGCGCCTCAGGCGTATTTTCTTTCTATTTTTTTAAAAACTATTTTCAGAGTCTAAGTAACACCTTAGGCCAGTTAACTTTCAGTGTGGGTAGCTCCAAAACCCAGAAATCTGAAATGTTGTATTATAATTGTAGGAAACTTATGAAAAATTAAAAATTAAAAAATCAAAATCAAAATTAAGCATTCATTTTATTTTATATAAGTTTGTGAGCTCAGCACCTTTGATTGCTTGGACATCGGTTTGGTTAACTCATGGGAAAAAAAACAACTTAAACTTGACATAGATCTATGTGCCTTGGGAAATCTTAGGGTGTGCATCTAAGGAATAATATCTTTATTCTTACATTACATTGCGAGTTTGACACATAAAATCAAGTGATGAGCTATGTGTCTAGCATAAAAACCAGAAAACAAGGAATGGCAAAGCTTATCAAATGTGCCAAGGGAAACTTGAGGGTGTGAACACTGATTTTTTTAACCTTAAAATAGATTCCTTGCCTTACACCTAAGGCTGCATGAACATTGTCACAGATATCTTTAAAACCAAGCAAAATAGCAAACTTAAACTAAGAATAAGCTTGTATAATCAAAGAAACCTTAGGTGTACTCCCTTCTTGATGTATTTTCCTAGTAAACTCTGGATTGAATGGACTCGGTTGTAAAAAACAATCTAGCTATAATGAGCCTAATTAATTTGCCACAATCCACAAATTTTACGATGGGGGAAAAAACTCTGTAGATAACGAAAATTCAAATTCAGTTTTAATGGCATTAAAAACTGAAAATTCAAACAAAAAATGCCGTTTTAACATTTGACGTCTTTGAAATTAAAACTTTTTGGTTATTTTCATCCAAGATTTGATAAAACCAGTTCTCTACCAGAGTTCTTATTTAGGTAACATATAGAGTGATTGAAAGTATGGAATGGTAAGGGAGAGTGATTGAAAGTATGGAATGGTAAGGGAGAGTGAATGAATGTATGGAATGGTAAGGAAAGACCAAGTGCAGAGCACAAATGTAGCCCACTATATGATATTAAGTTTCATACCACGATTGCAGCAAAGAAAACCAGACATAATTCTTTTCTGTAAGCTATACCCTTTTGCCAGAAAGGCATGTAGGAGTAGGTCAATGACCACTATACAGAATTGAGAATTTCTCCTGCATGCTGGTTTAGTTTCTTGATTTGTCACTAGGAACTATTCCAATACATCACTCCCCACTTTGAAATTAAATAATTTTTCTATATGGACTATGAATAGTGACACAATAAATTTAATTGGATGAAGCCATTGTTGAAGCTGTAAAAGGGGATTCTAGCACAGAAATGAGGGTGAAGCTTACTAAGATATGAGTAACGAAAGATTCCTGGCAGTAAATAGCTGTTTGGAGGTATCAGGAATGTTTTAATGTTTGTTGAAAGTATGTGCAGTGTGGAATCGAATGTGAAAGAAAGCATACGTTAGATAAGAAACTAGGAAAAATATTCAATAAAACAGAATACAGCAGGTAAATGCACATAGCTAACTACTTAAATTTTAATTAACAGATTGCAATAAAAATTATTCTGTTTGTGATCTTTTAATTTGTTTGTCACTACCTATTTCACTTAAGGTTAAGAGGAAACACATTTGGGTTGTTATTAACTTTGAACATTATGAATCAAATATATGAGTCTTTAGGGATTCTTAATAACTAGGGTATTTTTTTATCACCCATCCTATTACCTTTTCAGGTCATACACATCTATATTAATGGTGTAAGGATGAGGAAGGTCGCATTTTAGAGGTAATCTACCCACATATGTGTGTAAGGAGAGTGGGAAATCATTTAGAAAACCACTCTCAGTAGAAGCGACCTAGATTTGAACCGTAATCTCTCCGTCTTCAGAAGGCCAGTCTAACATGAGAGTGATGATTTGGCCATTAAAGAAATTCATTCTAATGTTATCCTCCATCTTCACCTTGGTCCTACCTATTGTCTCTTTCCATTGGGTTCATCAGTTAATACCTTGAACATGGTTCTAATTTATTACATTAGTGCTGCATGTCCTGCCTAACATAATCTGCCAGATGTGACTATCCTAACAATTTTGTTTGATAAGTAAAGGGTATTTAACTCATCATTATCTAACCTCCTCCACTCCCCAATTTCTTCATATTTTTTTTAGACCAAATATCTTCCTAAGCACCTTGATTTCGAACACCCTAAATTTATTTTCGTCTTGCAAGGTAAGGGACTATGTTTCACAACCATAGAGGACAACAAGTAAGATTATTGTTTTGTATATTCTTGGGTTTATATTCTTTGATAGCAGGGAAGAGGTTGACAACTTTCTGACCAAGTAATAGCATGCATTTCTATAATGTATTCTGGTCATCGTTATTACCAGGTAAATTGTTCCTTAATATTTAAAGTCACTAACCATTTCACTAGCTTCAACACTGGGGCGACACCAAAATGTTGTCTATAAAATGTTTGTACAGTTTTTAAAGAGAAATGTATTATGTTAAATAAAAGTATTCCTGTAGATAGTTATATCCACAAACATATTTTTCGTAAGCTTAGCTTACATGTTTGTATTGTTTCAAAATACCTACAACCCCCTTCAGTGGCCAAACTGTCTAAGGTATCACTCTCATGTTGGACTGGCCTGCTGGTGAGGGGGAGATTGAGTTTCGAATCTTGGTCTATTGACGGTGGTTTTCCCTAACTTGTTTTCTACTCTCCCTTCATACAAATGCAAGTATATCACCTGTGAAATGTTTCCTTCCTCATCTCAACCCCATTAAGGTAATATAGGAGTTAAACCTGAATGGGTAGTAAGACGCGGTGACTTATAAAAAACAGCTTAGATTTTAGTGCTGAATGTTGAGCATTGTGTAGAATATTGATTTTCAAACAAGTTTTATTTGTGTGTTTAATGCATTTATATTTGATTAAATAAATAATTTTCAAATTTCTTCCTCCTACTTCCTCCACTACTTGTGCCCTTAAAATAGTGTAAGTTGGGGACATTCCAGTACATACATAAATGTAAGATATAATTATTTGGATGTCTGTGGGAAAAGGACACACTTAACTTCAATTTACTTACTTGATCTATGAAACTAGGAATTCAAAAGTTTCAGATTCCAACTAGCTTCTGGAGAAAAACATTTTTTTTTTAAATTGGTGAAGGTAGATCAATCAAAAGAGATCTTAGAGATATCCAGTTCTCCAAAAATTGCCAGGGGAGGAATTTTTAGTTTCGTTTTGTTTATTTGAAGTATTTAAAGTGCACTTTCTGAACCGACTGATTATATCAGCACATGAGAATTTCTATGAGTGAAAGTGAAAGGGCCTTCCAATTTTGCCAGGAAAGGTATTTTCACATACCTTCTAGGGTTCTTTTACATGACACAATTGACATGATACATGGGTTGATAATATTTTTATTTTTATAAGAAACCAAAATATACTTTAGTAATTTGAAACTGGTAATAAACCATTTTTAACTAATGTTCACATATGCAGTTTATTTGAGGTCCTCCTCCTGGGAGATTTGTATGAGAGTGCACTATTCAAGACTGTGTGTTGCAAGTGAGAATGTTTCTGGTACTTTTTGGACCAGAAGAGGAATGATGTTAACTACTTTTTGTTACCTTAACCCATTCCCTGGCGCGTGTTTAGCACGGTGATGTATGCAGGTCCGGGAGCCATTTTCTACTTGTATACTCTGATCTGATACATATTTTCGCTACTCACTTATTTTCTCATTTATTGCTTTATTCATGGTCATAGTATAGCATTGAACTGGTGGTTTAATCTATCAGCTTCAATATGAAGTATTCAGACTGGCTAAAAGTACAGTAGTTCATTGATATATGGCATTACAATAATTTATTGCAATGAAACGTTGATTCGCGCCTGCGCAAAGGAACATTCAAGCAAACAAATACATTGTTCAGCGCCCGCACCGGGGAATAGGTTAAAACACACAGGAGAGTGAAATAATGAAATTTACTCTTATGTTTATGATGATTAAACTGATTGCATACACGCTTTGACTAGACTGCCAATGATGGGAAGATTTGAGGTTTAAATCTCGGTCAGGTGTACTGAAGGTGGTTTTTCCAAAATGGTTTTCTACTCTTCCTCTATGCAAACGGGGGTGTACTTGGTCTAAATATAACCTTCCTAATCCATAAAATCATTATCATAATTAGTATAAACGTGTATAGTCCAAAACTGTAGTAGAACTCAGTGATGAAATATTAAAAAAAACAACTTAATGTCTAGGTTTCGTCACTCCCCTAGAAATTTACCTGCAACAGCAAAAGTGTCAGTATTATGTTTGAAATACATGGTTTGTAAATTTTAATTAAATTTACCAGGAACTTTAAATTGGTGCCGACAGTTATTTATAGTAGCTATTGTACTTTGTATGGTATGGTCTGAAAGGATATAGAGCTTAATGTGTCTTCTAAATTTGTTCAACTAAAAATAGAACCATTCTGCCGCAAGATTTATTTGCATGTCAAAATACGCAAAAATCGTTAACTAAATTAATTTTAGTGATTAACTGAAGGCTAATTAAAACGAATTGGGAACAAAAAGCGACAAATATTTGATAAACACTTATTTTGACCAACACTATCTTTTTTTTTCCTGTCAAACATTAAATCTGAGAATCTCACTGTGCCCCGATATCATTTTAAAATTTAAGGATTAATAGATGGCTACCAACATAAAATTGTTTGATAAGCTCATATAAACTACAGCTAATGGTATTCAATAGTAACTTTACTCTAATAAAGCTCTATTGATATATGATTAAAAATATAGTTCAATTAGTAATCTTGTTGTTCTAAGACTTTTACAACATTTGATTGATCTATTTGATGAGTGTTTTCTCACTGTCCAACCAGTCAGTGTTGATTTTTTTTAAATGCATATTTAATACAGTCTTATTACTGACTTAATTTAAGTAATGAAAAGGGTAGCTTTGAGGAAATAAAACTGCTATATCATGGAGAGCGAGTGTAAAAAACAAAGTAAAAGTCCCATGTACAAAATTATTCGCATTTTTTTAGGAGAGCTTTAAACGCTGACATCTTTGTCATTGGTGGCAAAATGCAATAATAAAAGTATAATTCCTTATAATACTAGGGCACTCCTATGGGTGTGGTTTTTTGTCCAAAAACAAGAAAATATTCCAGTTTCAAATCAATAATATTTTAAATAATTTATTTATTTTTTAGTATTAATTTTATTTTACTCTGTTAATTCTTTCATAGTTTTTCCAATTTTTATTCTATATAACTCATGAAGAATTTTGATTTATATGTGAACATATTTTTTCAACAACTCCATCCTTTCCCTTCACCCTCCTCTTAGTTGTGCTGATTTATATCAAAGGATGTAAAAACTCAAACAAAATTACTACATATATTTAAGATCTGGGCAGACATAACTATGGACTATAATCTTGGCCTACTGACCTCTTCCAGTGTGGTCATTGACACTCCATAGCTACCAATTCCTAGACGGCCAGATCTTGTACTCTTTTCTGCTTCAATAGCTGAGAAGAGAGGAGCAAAGTTGTCTACGGCATTGTGCGGTAAAATAAAGGAAAGCTCTCGACCATGTCGACGAGCTTTCTCCGCCTTAGCAACATGACTCATAACCAAACGTGTGATGGCATGTTCACGAGCAACCCCATCTAGAACTAACCTGTAAACATGAACAGCAATATTTTATGAACTAACAGTAGAAGATCAGAATATTTATAGTCAACCTAAATCTAGGAATAATATAACTGTTAAACTACCATTTATCAAAATATAAACACATTTGGTGTTTATAACTTAATTGAAGTGAAGTGTCCTAAATGTAGAATTCTTAATTGATATGGGCCATATATAAATATATTAAAATGTTATATATATACACAATTTACCCTGTAAGCAGTTAGAAGTGAAAAAAAAAATATTTGCGAGGAGTCCTCATCCATTTAGCTAAACCCTATAAAATCCAAGTCCTACAGTCCTATTGTGAAATTACCCTGTACCTCCTCCCCTAAAAAACTCAAGAACCAGAGTAAAATATTATCATCACTACAACAACAAAATAAATTATTTCAATATTAATCAAATTTAATGAAATATGAATAATATTTAATTTTATTACCAGTATAAATTTCCTTCTATTTGTTTTGTAATACCAAGTCGTTAAGACAACCTTGGTTCTCTTGGAGTAAAGTGTTAGCCCCTATATTCAAGGTTCACAAGTTCAAATCCCGCTGGTTCTGACAAAGTTTACTAATTATTAATATCTCTAGCAAAACATCATTCCAATTGGAAATAGATACATTTTTTTTTAGATCTGCATCTTACTATGCATCTGGGTTATGTGCTTATGTACCAATTTCGCTAGTGTGTTAGGAATGCATAAGGTTGAATTTAAAGTAAATGTACACGCTTTTGTTGAAGGAAGAGTTTGAAACCATTTAGGAAAAGCCTCCTTTATTAATCATGACCCAGATTTTAGCATAGATCTCTCAGTCATTGGCATCCCAGTCTACTGCAATATTAACGCCTTAGACCATGCAGCCAACAAAGCGGGATGTTTGACATTGACTTGTTATTTTTAGTGCTGACTAAACAAAATTTGACAAAGGTTTGTTATTGGAATGAATTTGAAAGGAGTTTCTGTGAATTACTTCCAGGCCCATGGGTTTAAAAGAAAGTTAAAGGTTAGCTGCATTTAAAACTGTCAGTATTTTTCCAGTGTGTTACATACTTTGTGAATAATGTTACCCAACTCTAAACTTGAAGGCAAGCACCATTTGACTATTCAACCCTTATTTCAAACTTTCAAACCTGACCTCTCTACACACTCCCTAACAAAATATTTATTTATATGCTAGAATGCCAGGCCAGATTTGGTCCTCAGATAACTTTAATTTATAATCAATCCTAAATAAAGAAGACAAGGAAAGGGTATTTTAAAATTATATACACAAAAGAAAAGAGCTGGAGGTCACTTCAGTTTCATACACTACATACATAACAGAAAATAGATGAACCAAGTATGTAGGCCGCTCCAATTTCACACATTTTATACGACTGATGGTAGGGGAGGGAAATAGCAGCACAAACGATGTGCATGATCCAGTGACCGCATCAGCTCCTGTGTAGATAAATCTTACACCATGTTCACATGCAGGCATGCATGCACACACACCAGACACACACCACATACAAACACAAACACTCTCTTTAAGAATGCTTGGGGTGGTTATGTTAGCACAATATATGATAAGTGACCGGACTTTTCACCTGTAATGTAGACTTGGTTAGAGCAGGTTCTTGTAGCTTAAGTAATATAGAAATAAGTTTGTTCTAAAGATACAAATCAGTACACCAACATTTGGTACATTTACATTCCAACAGGTCAATTTTGAACATATTGTATTGGACCAATATAGTACAACCTTAAACATTGTACAGCTCTAATTTTTTGGTGTTCTCCGACCAGCCAGCAAGGTTTCAGCACAGCACTATACAAAATTGAACTATGTATGAATCTGCCTTATTTTTAAAGTGAAAAATGTTAGGCTGCACACATAATATGAATACAGTTCTCAGAAGGACATTTTTTGAAGAAAAACAACGCACTATTTTCGGGCTAATACAGTATTGCCATTTTCATGGTTAATATTTAAACTTGTAAATAATTGTTTAAGGATAATAATAATTATTATTATTATTTAGCACCGCGTCTTACTACCTGTTCGGGTTATACGCTTTTAAGGATAATGTTCTTTAGCTACTTCAGAAGTGTATTTAATATTTTACTGGAGGGAAAGAGAAATTCTATAGCTTATAACTAAACTTAAACAAATATGTTCCAAATTATAAAATTTTTGTCTGCGATTGATAAATTTACTAGGCATTTTAGATCAGTTTATAAAATATTAATAATCTAGTAATTTATTTTTGAAATGAACCTTAGAAAGCTGGTCAATCCCAATAATGTATTGATAAGTGGTTGGTAGAGAGACTGACATAATTATTTAAGTTCATCCTAAACATGACATCAAACTTATTCTCTTTAGTGAATGCCACTAATCTGGGTCTTGGTGGCCACTAAGAGTATCCAATCCATAATTCCAAGTATGTGACCAGTGAGACATGTACAGATTGTGCAGCATCATTTCACATAAAATAATGACTGCTAAGTTACCTTAATTACAAGAGTGTGTATGTGTTCGTCGATCCATATGAAATAATAAATATAATATTATTATCATCAATTTTAGCAATTAAGTGAAAATTACATTTACAGCACAATAGTGTATAACTTGTAAATGGTTCAAATTCTGTAATGTGTCAAATATTAATTTATAACATTTTAAATAATTTTAATTTAATGAATTAGGATCATTTGTCTACACACTAAATAAATCAAGCTAATAGACTAACAGATGGTTGTTCGTCACTTACGTAAGATGATATCCAATTCCAAACTTGTTTTTAAGAAAAAGTGAAGATCCACAACATCTTAGTCGACCCTTAGACACAACTGCCTTGCGGTCAGCTAAAATGTCAGCTTCATCCATGAAATGTGTTGTAAGAAGAATAACCTACAAAAGAGAAAAGTGATATCACTTGATGACAAAAGTTTAGGAAAATGTGTAGCACTAAGATACAGAATAAATACATTTTTAATGATTAAATAAGAGTGGAACAAATGACTTTCTTTGAAATTCTACCTCTCAGGGTAAACTGAGTGTACACTTTCTCTAAATTATTCCTTCCTCATTCCTTCCCAAAAAGTGTCATATATGGATAGCTAAGCTGTGCAGTAAAATTGAGAGCACTAAAAAAACTGAATCTTATTAAGGAGGAGGAGTAACTTTTAATCCTTGAATGGCACACATAAACTGAAAAACCTTTAGTAAAAGCGTGTTTTAAACAATAGACAAGTTAAAAGTAATGAGTTAAACTAATGTGTGTGAATGAACTAATTCATTCCAAGTAATAGGCTGATTATGTGTATATGTATATATATATATATATATATATATATGTGTGTGTGTGTATTTTTTACTTTATCTATGAAACATGCCAGTAATAAGGGTCCTTCCTCAAGTCACACACACACATATATATAAAAAACTTTGTTGCTTTATGGGATTGCTACTATATATTTAATCTATCATTCAAGAAAAATAACCTCAAAACACTCAGCCAGGATTCAAACCTTGACCACCAGGTCACTGGTGAATAAGACTGGAAAAGAGTGACACTTAATCTGCATGCCCACCGATTTGGGTTATGTTGTACTTATTTTGCATGTTAATTTACATACAATTTAATGTTTCTAATATATGTTTTGAACATTTCTCAAACATTAATACAAGTTGGCCATTCAAATTCTAGAATTATAATTACAACATAGTTCGCAGTTTTCCTAGGAAAAAAATAATGATTTTTTCCCCATTTTTTAGAAAGCTTTTCCTCTGGTCGTGGCACTTCAAACAAATGATTCCAAATGAAAATGTTTCTTTAACCAAGATTATTAAGTATTTCTACCTAATGACTAGGTTAGTATATTATTGTATGATTATAGAATAGTATGATATTGTATGATATCAGAATTCACCACCCGACATTGTCAATTATGTTTTAAAACACTTTGAATTACTTCAAGATGGGTCTTTATTAAAAACAAATTCTTACCATCTCTATTTGGGAGACTTTACTATGAGCAAACACAAATACAACCATGGAACTACTCTACATCCTTATCACACTTTATTTTAAAGTATGAATCAGAGTGTCATTATTCCACTTGTGACGTATGCTCAGTTACAAATGGAGAGTAGGCAAGTTACACAGTAGTTTGGATACAAATGTGCTACTCCCAGTGGTGGTGGAATGTTATCTGTGTAGGAGAGTATTCACAAAGATTATTTTTTTAAATTGTCTCTCAAGAAAAGAGACTTCGGAAAATGTTTGAAGATCGGATGCCCCTAGAAGCTATTGAAGTGGTCATCGTGTAGACACTTTTTGAAAATTAGACTCCTGTACAAGCTATTTGAAGTGGCCCTGGCCTAAATATTTTTGAAAATTAGATGCCTCTAGAAGATATTTGGAGTAGTCCTCTATGCATATATTTGAAAAATAAATGCCTCTAGAAGCTACTGAGAGTAGTTTTTTTTAACATCATCAGAAATTTTTTAAGTGATTCTTCCCTGGCATTTTTTTTTCAAAATTGAATGCTCTTGAAACCATCTGGAGTTTAAGGTAGGACTATCATTAGGCTTCAAATTCGAGAATATCAGAGGGGAGTGAAATAACTCTATAGTGGGCGGATTTAAACTAAGAAGGAGAGAGTAAAACAAAAACTATTATAGGATTCTGGTTGAAATAAAATTGTATAAAATACAAACATTATTTTACTGTCAACCGTGATATCACATAACTATATTATTGGAGCTATTATATAAGTTTTGAAATAATCTATAAAAAGGGACAGCTGCAAATCACACAAATTGACATTTAAATATATTAATATTGTTTTGGTAAATGTTGTAGGTGTTAAAAATTGTCTTGTTATATGAATCACAGTATGTTCGCATGTTAACCAACATTTAATTGAACAGACAAGACATTTTGGCAGCCACGTAAATATTAATACTATGTCAAACCAAGGAAGATTGATGTAGCTTATTTTGTTAACACCTTTGAATAAAGACTCATAATATTTTTAAATTCTCAAAAGACAGCAACATTCAAGCACATTTCCCGTGTTTTTCCCGATGTTCAGAATTCCAGCATGTATCCCGGTTTTACTGGCTTTCCCAATGAGTGGCCACCATGTAATATTAAAAGACTCAATCTAAAAAAAATACAGGATTGTCTCAGTGGTGCCGAATTTACTGGTGTGCTCAGCTTTAACCTGGGTGGTTTAGCTTCAGTTCAATACCAGCCAGCTGCAATAGGTGTTGATATCTCTTTGTTATTTTCATAATAATGGCTTTACAATTCTTTTTCTGAGCTACTGCTGGTTCATTTGATTAAATATTCACATTCATTTTGTGTCATTTGAATTATATGATTTTCAGAGAGACCAAACATGCATTAAATGTGTTGTAATAAATAAACGATTATATGATTAAATTATTTATAAGGGATTTATCAATTCAATTCAATTCAATTCAATTCGGGGTGTTTTTTTCCCCCCTGAGTCACTTTCCACCAATTATCACTGATATAAACATACCGTACAACAAATTTATTTTTATCAATGTCATTAGCTATGGCTATTAAAACAAATAATTGCCTCAGGACCTATAAATAGATTAAAACATTATGGAAACATTTCAAAATAAAGTAAGCGATAGGAAAGAAACTCCACTTACAAGGATTGATGGGTTTGATAAAAACAGATAATCTTTTCTCATTGTTCCTTTACTAACACCTACCACTGGCATTATCTCATCACTCTCAAAGCTCCAAATATTTTTCATTTTTGAAAATATTTCCTTAACATCTTAAAATTAGTGAAAAACGCATAAAGACCTAAGAGATGAAAAATTGACAGTTACATTTTAACATGTCAGAGAGTACTTGGAACCTAAAGTGTTGCCAGATAGCTGGTTGTTATATCCAGTAACATTGATATGGTAGAGCTATTAAAAAAATAATCTTACCTTCCCATGCCTCCTATTCTGCAAAACAGACCACATGTGTCTACGCGAGTATGGGTCAACACCAGCGGTGGGTTCATCAAGTATAATTATCTAAAACAAAAATAATGACAACTAAATATAAAATAGTAAAACTAAAACTTAAGACTGGAATAACCTTTTCCAATAACTTGGAATCAGTCAGTAATATCCAAACTGATATATTTCTGGTAGTTAACCAATGTTCAGCACTACATTGAAAAATATATTGTAGGAAATACACCTTTAGTTAATAGGATCTATCTTGTTTTCATGCTGTGGCACTGGGGCATATTTACATTAAATAATACTATGCACATAAAAGATAGGCATTCTAGAATTAGTATCAATAGAATTTTAAGTTTTTTTTTACATTTGGAAGATGATTAACATAATTTAATGTTTTCATAACAGTGTATGTGTATCTATAATTAATATTGAAAGATATAAGTAAGAATAGATATAGCTATTTAAACAAAAAAGTTGATCCTCTCTTTAAGAGTCTCACCAAACAAATATAAGATTGGGCTGTATGCAGAAAATAACAAGTTATCTTAGGGGCAAGACATTCGTTTTGTGAATTTTTAGGAGATGGAGGGAAAGTGGTTTGTAAAAGTTTGAACATTTGTCAATCCTTCCTGAACTTTGACAGTTTGTTTGATTGTTAAAGTAATGAAACAGGTATACAGTCATATTGTATGGATAATAATTATCACTCAAGTAAGATAAAAAAAATAGCTTGATCAAAATTGTAAATAAGCTTCTAGTGTTTCAATGACACCATTAGGCTTAACACATTTGAAACCAACAGTTTAGTATTTTTTTTGCCGATAATACAAATAGTTTATTTAAATGTCATCTAGGTATTTGTATGTTTTAATTAGCAATGTAAAAACTTTTACATGAACAAATATTAATAATAAAACTTCTATTGTATTCATTTAACAGAATTTAACTAAAACAAATATTCAAAAATGAACAATATTTGTTTACATTATTACAAGCATATGAATGAATATTTATTATTTAATAGTATTGGGGATGTGCCTTGGCAATTTAGGGATTTTGACATTACGATATATCATCTGTGTTTAATCGATATTCACAATATATAGCGAGGCAATTTTTTTAGTTTTAATGGTTATGTTCGGAGTTGGGGGCAGGGGGTATGGGAGTGGAAGATACAAACAAATTAGTGGGGGGAGGGGGGAATTATTTTAGTATCAGTCCCAACCAGTGGCATATTTTGAAACATTTATTGGTATGCTGTAATCAAAAATCGCAGGAAGAATTTGAGTGCAAAGAATGTCAAAGGATTCTTCCTGGTGAAGTATTTTAACATGGCTGGGTGCCTCTAGAACAGTGGTTTTCAAACATTTATAGTTTATCCTAACCCATATGATATTTGGGAAATTTTGTGCCCCTCTACTCCCATCTTCTCTTTCTATCTACTTTCCATATTGTTGTTTGACTATACATTACTACAGCTAGCTAAATATTCTGAATTCATAAAAGTACCTAAACCTAAACTATACAAAAAAACATAAAAAATGTGAAAGTACTGATAATTATCATCTAATCATATTTTAATGGAGAAAGGATACATTGGAGAGGCTTATGTTCCAAAAAGATCCGCCCAGTGACTGGAAACTGTTGATAATTATGATGATGATGATGATGATGATGATGATGATCAAAACAAATTTCAGTGCAGATCATTGCAATAACTACAAAGTCAAAGATTAAAGTAAAAATGGTGGGGCTAAGAGTGGAATGAGCACATTACTGACTTCAATGGAGACAGATTCACATATCAAGGCATTTGGACTTAAATTTCAGACTCATCTACTCTGGTATACCAATGATACAGAGTTAAGGGATCAAATCCCGGCTGTGTGTATTGTGGGTTCATTTTACTAAATGGTTTCCCACTTTCCTCCCACATAGACGCATGTGAATTTTTTTCTAAATTATATCTTCATAATCCCTATTCAATGAGCCAAGTGTAATTAAATGCTTACAGCTCAAACAAGTGTCAATACACAAAGCAAAAAAAAAAAAAGGAATAGGTTCATGGATCAAGCATTCCTCCAATTTAAGCAGCAGGGAATCAGTTAGATTGTCCAACATATGTTGCAATAAAATTAAATCTTAATCCCAAACATTTTTCACACAATGCTACTTGGAAACAAACAAGTCTTCCAATTTGAGATTTTATGCTCCAGACGCTATTTAGATGTGTGAACTGTAACTAATAATGGACAGGTTTTCTCATATCAATATTCTATCTTTATCCACATCATTGGTCTATTGCTAAGACATAAACACTTATCGAGTGATGCATCGAACTGTAGGCTTTAAAAACAAAACTAAAAGATCACGGTTGAAGTTCATGGCATAAAGCTCAAAGCTTTCATACTAAAGAAAAAACAAGAAGCAGTGAAACCGCTATTAAATTAGTCACCAAACCCTCCGCCCGACCCCATATAAACTCTATAAAAGGGTGGTAAATATGTTAGCCAAACACATGATAATACATGTGCCAGGAATGCATGATCCTTACTCAATATTTAATTAAATATACTATCATTTAAAGTTTTTTGTTGATACATATACAGTACTAACTTTTATTTTACAATAATATATGTAATTTTTTTATGCAATTTTATGTAACCTATACCAAATTAGCTTAATAAATAATAATTGGGATCTTGAATATTTTTTCAATAGAAGGCCCTGTGTTGAAAAAACCTGAGGTCAATGCCAATGTTTGAGGGTGAGGGGAAAGGGAGAGTTTTGTAGCCCCATAGACCTTGGATAAAGTCATTATAGGAAATCCACAACCTGGCTTGCTGTTTTCTAGCAGCAAGCCTTGGGATTACTAAATGGTAATGAAAGCTTTGAAAGAAAAAATAATTAAAGCACAATATTCTTGGAAATTGAATAAATGTATCAGTTTCAAACTGACAATTTATGAATATGTATCTAAAATGTATAGTTAGTCAAAATTTAAATATCAATAAATACAAGTTTTCACAGACAACGTTGAATTAAAAAATAATAATCCATATGATCATTGTTGTATATTATAAAATGTTAATATATAAATAAATACCTAGTCTAAAGAAAGTGAAAACATGACTAGAGTAGTTGCTAAATGTTGTATATATATTAATGAGTCCAGAGAACATTCTTTATATTTAATTATGTATTGTTTATTTAGTTAAATAAAGAAATAGCAATATGCAAACATAGCATGGTGTCAGAAGTGAAGGCGTGTTTGTTAAATTAATGGAGAGCTGGACACAAATATAAAGTCAAGTGAATAACCTTAAAAATTGTGTTAGTAGTAAAATGGAGTTGTTCATTGTTGCGTCATAAAAAATAAGGAGACTGAAGTCTTCAAGAATAAATAATCATGATGAACACTGTTTTTAGCCCACCTCAACCATTAGAACTGACTGGCAACGTATCAGAAAATCGGCGTAAGTTCAAACAAAGATACACATTTTTTTATGGAAGCAGTAGGAAAAACGAAAGCCGAAGAAACTATTAAAATAGCCATTCTACTGAATTTGAGTGGTGAGGATGGACTTGAAGAATACAACAAATTTAAGTATGCAACAGAAGAAAATAAGGATAAACTTGAAACTTTCCTGAAAAAATATGAAGCCTACTGCCAATCACTAAAAGATGTAATTTTTGAAAGATATACATTCTTCAATGTCTACCAGAATAAAAGGACAAACAGCTTCCTAATGGAACTAAAAACCTCTGCATCTACATGCGAGTTCAAGGAATAGCATTCTCTCATAGGGGGCAGGATCATCTTGGGAATCCAAGATAATAATTTTCAAGAATGCATACTTCAAGAGCCGGACCTATCCCTAAAGAAGGCTTCAGAGTTCTGCAGAGCTGCTGAAGTCAGCAAGTCAAGTCCAGAGCTTGTCCAGCATTTAGGCAGGTATGTTCTAAATGTAAGCAATTGAATCATTTTGATAAGTTATGCAATTTTAGACCTAGAAATAAGTAGGTACATGAAGGGCTAGTAATAGAAAATTATCAAATATCTAATGGAGACTGGAAAAATGAAGCAGGCCCTAGGCTAGAAAATGAATTTTCTAATCATTTGTTTATTGATAGAATTAAAATAGGCCTAACTAATATTGATAACTTGGAACTAAATTCTGAGGTTTAAATTGACAGTGTATGAAACACTGTTTCTTGGTTTAAAACCATTTTGTTGGATAAACAAAAAGTTAAATTTGAATTGCTCCCAGGAACATAAACTAGCATTCTTCCCTTAAGTGTGTACAATAAACTTGAGAACAGAACCAAGTTACTGAAACTAATGCTATATTAGTAGCTTTTGGGGACAAGAATAAAACTAAGCCTGAGGGAATAGAAACTGATAAAAGTACTGTACCAAGGAAGTTTATGTATGTTGGGTTGGTAACACCAAGGTTATCAGTTAGCTCTAAAAAGATGTGATCTGGAGTTAGTAGTTATCATTTGTGCGTGAAACAATATGGTTATGATACAAGCTGTTAATATAATAACTATGCTAGTCCAAAGTTAATTATGATTATGTCTTTAAACTAACACACAGTAGAACACAAAACATGGTGCAGCCGCTTGGACATTACCTACAGTATAAATTTATTATGTGTACAAATAAATACATATTTTGAAAATTGTTCTAACAGCAAGGATAATCATGGCAGATTCAAACAAGCCAAGTGTGTTGTTTAGTTTGACGGGAAATGTGAGTGAGAACTGACGCTAATTTAAGCAGCACTTTGAAATTTGTATTTTAGCCTCGGGAAAAACCGAAAAGTCATCGGAAGTGAAAGCAGCAATAATTTTAAACCTTGTTGTAGAAGAAGATGTAGAAGTACAAAAGACATTCAACCTAATTGATACCGAACGTTAAGATTACAATACATTAATGGCTGAATTTGAAGCATATGCCAAACTAAGGAAAAATGTGCCAAATGAACGATTTATGCTGTAAAGAAAAAATGAGAGAACCTTTTGAACATTTTGTAACAAACCTTAGGAAACTAATTCAAGCATGCGAGTTTGGTGATCAATCTAATGACATTGTTCAGGATTGCATTTTCATGGGGACAAATGATCCTGCATTGCAAAACAAACTTTTACAATCTTCAAGCCTGATGTTAGAAAAGGCTCGTGACCTAGTGAGAGGGGCTGAGGTTAGTTAAGAGCAACTAAACCACCTACAAACGTCAACACCGTTAACTCCAGTTCTAAGCTCAGTGCCAATTGCTGTGGACATTGTGCGTAATCAATTCAAGAGTCACCAATGAGCGAAACATATCCTGAGTCATCGAAATACATATTTAGATGTCGCTGGTGCAACTCTACTCATGAAAGGCGTCAATGTCCCGCATATGGTAAACAATGTTAAAAGTGTGGCAAACGTAATCATTTTGCGGTTGTATGTCAAAACATCAGACAAGTGAAGACTTTACAACGAAGTGATAGTGATAGTGATAGTGTTGGTGAACCTTTATATGTGGACATGATTGCAGTCAAAGCAACTAGATCAAAGACTAAATGTGTTGAAGTGGTGAACAAAGAAAAGCAGTATGATAAGAAAGTGTGAGGATTGAAAAGAAACCTTTGCACTTCAAGCTAGATACGGGTTCAGAAGTCAATATTATTTCAATTCACATATTTGAGCAAATAGACAACCAGTTTAAGGTTAGGTCTACAAATGAAATGCTGGAGTCATATGGAGCTTTTAAGGTAAAGCATCTAGGTATTTTGTATCTCGGGTGTGAGTACAATAATGTAGTGAACTACATGGATTTTAGACTAGTAGATGTTGATGGTACTCCGATATTTGGTATAGATGTATTTGTGAATCTAAATCTAATCAATAGAGTGAAAGTGGTTAAATCGGAAACTGAATTTGATATTAACCATTGTGTGTGACAGAGAGCTAAATTCAGAGAAGAGAATAAATAAATCTTCACGGGTCTCGGCAAATTCCCCAAAAAATGCACAATAAATATTCGCAAAAATGATAGGCCTCAAGCTAGGCCACCTAGACGACTGGCGAAATCTGTGTACTGTAAACTCAAGTCAACTTTGAACAAGGTGGTAAAGTATAAAATTGTTGTGAAAGTTAAGGAGCCCAGATAATGGGTTAGCAAGCTAGTCATTGTCGAAAAACCTAATGGTCCATTACAACTTTGTCTGAACCCACAAGAACTAAATAGAGTAATAAAGAGATAATATTATTAAATTTCAACGATTGAACAATCAACAGATAAATTATCAGGGAAAAAATTGTTTTCACTGTTTGACCTTAAAAATGTATTCTGGCAGCTAGATCTTGATGAAGAATCTGGTGATCTCTGTACATTCTCCACTCCATGGGGCTGCTATAAGTTCCTAAGGCTGCCATTTGGGGTGAGTTGTGCTCCTGAGAAGTTTCAGGAATGGAATAAACAGTTCTTTGGAGACATTAAGGGTATTGTGATATACTTCGATGATCTGGTTGCTACAGAATCAGTGGAAGAACATGACAATATTGTGGCTCAGCTTGTTGAACGTGCGTAAATTTTAAATTTTAAATTTAATCCTAACAAGCTCCAATACAAGAACTCAGAGATTCGATTTTTGGGTGATATGTTTTCTGAAAACAAAATTAGGCCTGATCCAGAGCAAGTTTTAGCTATCACATGTTTACCAGGTCCTAGTAATAAAAAATTGTTGCGAAGTTTTTAGGAATGGTCAATTACTTTAGACAATTCATACCTCAAATGTCAACACTGACAGCTCCCCTAAGAGAACTAATGAGGGCAGATGTAACATGGCAGTGACTACAATGTCTCTAGGACTATGTAAAAACTCCCCAAGGCAGTACTTTATGTGAGTGGACAACTTGTTGCTAAACAAAGCAAAGTCAAAACACATTATGATAAAAGAGCTCCTCGTAAGCCTGTTGATTTCAAAGATGGTCAAACAGTTGTTGTACAAAAAGGTAAAATATGGCATCCAGCCCTGATTTTGCATAAACATGAGGCCCCTCACACATACATTATAAGTGACGAACGGGGCAATGTTTTGCGTCGAAATAAAAAACATCTGAGGCAGTCTAAGCATCAGCTTTACCTAACTCAGGAGTTTCATACTGATTACCAGGATGAGTTACAAAATACAACAGATGGCTCTAACGACACTTTGAATGAGGTTAGCAATACAACTTATTTTGAACCCCATCATAATGCAGTTGAACCTGTTGTGGATAACGCAGCTGTGAATGAAGACAGAAGTAATACACCTGTTGATAACACAAATGATGTAAATGGTAATGCTAAATATGTAGTAACCAGAAGTGGATGGTGCATTGTAAAACCTAAAAGATATCGATAAGGAGGAGGTGTTATAAGCATTGTACCAGGGAAGTTTATGTATGTCGGGTTGGTAACACCAAGGTTATCAGTTAGCTCTATAAATATGTGATCTGGAGTTAATAGTTATCAATTGTGCGTGAAACAATATGGTTATGATACAAGTCGTTAATATAATAATAATTATGGTAGTCTAAAGTTAATTACTATTATATCTTTCAACTAACACACAGTAGAACACAGAACAATAACAATAAACTGCTCTTCTTGTAATGGACAAAATCAACAGGTTAAGTTTGTGGTAACAAATGTAAATTCAGTACCTTTGATAGGGTTAAGTGGTTGTCTTAAGCTTAACTTGTTAGCAAAAATAGGAATAGATTCTATTACAGACCATATAAGCAAAGCAGATGTTATCGCTAAGCATAATGAAGTTTTTAATAGACTGGGGAAATTTCCTGGCAAACTTAAGCTGGCATTAAGAGATGATGCCATTAAAAAAAATACACTCTCCTAGGCGTGTATGTCTAAGCTTGCAAACTAAAGTCAAAAATACTCTTTATGATCTAAAAGAAAAAGATATTGTAACAGAGGTTACTAAACCTACTGAGTGGGTCAATAGTTTAGTTGTAGTGGAGAAACCTAACCACGCATCAAGACTTTTCTTAGACATTAAAGATCTTAATAATACAATAAAGAAGGGACAGTTTTTGAATCCAAAAGAAGAAGAAATAATGTCAAGGTTGAGTGGAAAAACAGTGTTTTCAGTGTTAGATATGAAATAAGTTTTTTGGCACATAGAGTTAAATGAGCCTAGCTCTTATTTGTGTACCTTTAATACACCATTTGTCAGGTAAAAGTTTAAAAGATTATCCTATGGGTTATGTTCAGCCCCTGAAATTTTTCAAAAAAGAAACTTTGATCCTTTTGGTGATATTGGAGGATGTGAAATCTATTTTGATAATTTAATTATTGGCGGGTCCAGTGAAAAAGAGCATGATCAGATTTTAAATAAAGTCTTACTAAAGGCTAAAGCAAACAATGTAAAATTTAATAATAACAATTTTCAGTTCAGAGTAAAATCAGTAAACTTTAAAGGACAAACTATTTCTAGTGAGGGAATTAAACCTGATCCTGATCATGTCAAAGGCATTATAAATATGTAAAGACCTAAAAGTAAAAAAGAGTTAATGAAGTTACTGGGGATGTCAAAGTACTTATCGCAATACCTACCTAACCTATCTAAGATAACGGCGCCTTTGTGTTATCTTAATAAAAATTACATTGACTGGCAGTGGCTGCCTGAAAATAAACAAGCACTTAATCTGTTAAAAAGTGAGATAACCAAAGCACCGGTATTAGCTATATTTGATAGTTCCAAACCATTAACATTTCAGTGCGAATTCTCTAAGGACAGCCTTGGAGTTTGTATTTTAAAAACTGGACACCCTGTCTCGTATGGATCTATAAGTCTTACAGAGACTGATAACAAAGATATGCTCAAATAGAAAAATAACTTTTATCCATAACCTATGGCAATGAAAAATTTCACCAGCTAGCCTGTGGCAGACTTGTTCATGTTCAAACTGATCACAAACCTTTGGTAACTATTATTAAATAAATACTTTTCTAAAGTGCCTTATAGGTTTCATAGATTATTGCTTAAATTGATTAAGTATCAAACAAAAATTGCTTATGTACCTGGTAAACAAATGTTTATAGCAGATACCTTAGCTAGAGCTTACTTAAAAGACCCAGTCAAAGATGATCTAGAATTAACATATGTAGTTCATAATGTAACAAATAGCCGAAACTATTGTTAAAGCGTTTTAATGGGGATAATACCACCAGGAAATCATTACCATGGGCACGGGACGAATCCTGGATAGCTCAGTTGGTAAGAGCAGTGGCGTACTAAGCCGAAGGTCCCGGGTTCGATTCCCGTGTCCAGGTGTCATTTTTCAATTTTCAGAATATGATATGTAGTTCACTCAATAACTAACTACTTACCAATGACTGCTGGAAAAAAAAGCTAAGTTCAAAATAGAAACAGAAAAAGAACCAGATTTAGGTTTGAATAAATACTCTTTTGTAAATGGTTGGTTAAACGCAAAATCCAAATACCCTTATAATATTAAATTTTACTTCAATTTACAGGACAAAATTACTGTAAAAGATGATTTGTCATTTTTTGATGATAAGCTAATTGTACCAATTTCATTAAGAAAGGCCATGTTAACCTTAATTCATAAAATCCATTTAGGGATTGAAGTAGGTGACCTGGTGGTCTAGGGCTAAGGTGTCGGACTTCTGTGCTGGGGGTCCAGGATTCAATCCTCGGTCCCGGCACAGATTTATCTGATTGCCAAACCCTTCCTTCACCTCTGACAAGACGTGTATTAATCACAACTTGTGAATGTGTGGAATGCCAGGCCTCCATCGTGGTTCGGATCCCACGAAAAACTGTAGGTCTTCCATTTCATCTCACAATCACCCTACCATTACACATTAGCGCAAGTTCATATAACCCGAAAGGGTAGTAAGATGAGGTGCTAATAATAATAGTAATAATACATTAAGGAATTGAAAAATGTAAATCAAGGGCACAACAAGTGCTATTTTGGCAAGGCATGTGCAAAGAGATCCAAGAAATTGTACTTAAGTGTAAAATATGTGAAAAATTTCGCAAAATTAATGTCAAACCGATGATTAGCATTCTACCACCTTACAGGCCTTGCAAAAATTATCAATAGATCTATTTGAATTTGGGTATGATGACTATTTAGTTGTAACTGATTATTATACTAGATGTTGAGAAATAGAAACTTTAAAACGTAAAACAGCTAATCATGTAATTCAAAAACTCAAATCAATATTTGCTAGATTTGGAATACCAGACATTTTGATCTCAGATAACATGCCTTCCAACACTTTGGAATTTAGAAATTTTGCCTTAGATTTTGATTTATTAACTGTAACCTCAAGCCGACTTTACTTTCAGTGTAATGGACTTGTGGAAATGTCAGTTTCAATAGCTAAAAATATGCTTCGAAAAGCTTACGAATGAGGTCGAGATAATTTTATATCCCTCATCGAATACAGAAACACTCCAATTAAATACGTCAATTTATCTCCATCACAACTTATGTTAAAAGAAGTATTAAAAGTAAAATACCTTCCTCAACTAACCTTCTTAGACAAAATAATTATAATATAAATATCAAAGCTAAACTTACAGCAAAAAATAATAAGACAAAGATGTGGTATGATAGGGGTGCTAAAGATTTACCTGATTTACAACCCAAAGAATCAATTTTGATACAAAAAGACAAAGTTTGTGAATTAGGTCAAATAATAAACAAACATTTCACATTAAGATGTTTTATTATAAAACAAAGTGATGGTAGGAAAATTAGAAGAAATAGGGAAGGATTAAGGACATCATTGAATCCACCTCCATCCTCTCATAATCTAGAGCCCAGCATAAATGAACCAATCCCTCGAACTCCAATATGTAGTCCTGGGCCACAGAGAAAGAAAGAACAGAGCCACAGCCCCTAGGTTAAAAATGTTTCACTCCTTTTCGAGGCTTTACTCCTTCAACGTTGGGATCGCTAGGTGTAATCCACAGTGACTACAGCGCAATCAAGTGAGCATTTTTTAAACGACTCACTTTAAACTCGAATGTACTTGAAGGCAGATACAAAATATGCGCTCTTGTCAGTTTATGGTCACCTAGCAAGCTTCAGGTAGCACCCTTCCCCGTCTCTAACCCTCCACCCCCTTGTCATAAGTACCCTAATCCTGTCACACAAACAAGTTTACTCTTACTGCACATTACAAAGAAAACTTGAAACACGATGGACTTTTTTTTTAACTAAGAGACTGGCTGAAAACTGCAATTATTTATAAAGGAGCACTGAGAAGAATTGCAGACATTTAGAAATACCATTTTATTTAAGAAGTGGTTAGATATTTTTAAATAATGTTTTCCTCAAAATGAGGGTGAAAGTTCTAACCAGTTAAATAGTTTAAATTTTAATTATAGTGTGTGTTTTAAATGTGTGATATCTTATATAGAACCGTATAAAACAATCCCACAAATTGTGGCCCTATCAAAACATGACTATTTGATAGAGGAAGGCTAGATGCCATACCGCGTGGCCACCTATGCAGGTCTATAATATCTATTTGATGATATGTATTTAAAATCATTAATGTATACTTGAAATAATTTAAAAACTGGTAAATTCCCCAAGTAAATTAAAACTCACACACTCGAGTAATTAAAGTTAAAACAAAAATGTAGGATAGTTTTAATTAACTCTAATGGTTTATGTTATTTAAAATTAGGTAGTAAACAATAACATTAGACTATTGTATTTTGTGTGAGTACATGAATGCAGGCTGGATAGTAATAAAAATATTGCAGACAAACGGTCCGGTCAGCTACGTCTCGCGTTTGTTTGTGAATCCTACCTTATCATTCAACCTTGAAAGGGGTTCTCTCTGTAAATAAAATTTAAATCAGTTCGAAATTTTAATTAATCATATAAGGTCCATACGTATAGATAAAATTATGTACAATTTATTGAAGGAATTATTCAACATATTATATACTCTATTTATCTTAAAAGTTAGCAAGCTTTCTTTTATTAATTACTAGCAATCCTGCACGGTGTTGTCCGTGACCTATTGTGGCATAAGAATTATATAGACATACCCCCCCTGTATCTCTGAAACGTAATTCTAAAACAGAAACCATTTTCTCCAAAAATTTGTTTAAAATATCATAATATCATAATTAAAACGATAATTGAAAATCTAAAAATCCTGCTTAAAGTACAATCGAAACCCCTTCCATCCATCTATGTTAAAAATTTCAGATCTCTGCGTGCCGCCATCGCACACAAACAAACACTTCCTTTATTATCATAAACTATGATGTAACATTGTGGCTTATAAAATACGGCTATATTATAGGCTATTCTAGTACATTAAAGTATTGATGTCACCTTTCAGGGTAAACCGATTATTGGCTACATAGATATTATTTTTATACATGAGATACAAAATAAATTGGTATCTCAAAATGCTTTCCTATTTACTGTCTAACATATTTTGTTATTAAATGAATGGTTTTTAAATAGGAGCTAACGAGTATGTAACTATACACATACAATTTTAAAGTTTTTTATCATCACAAATTAAGTGTATGTAACTATACACATACAATTTTAACGTTTTATATCATCACAAATTAAGTGTATATACCTATTGGTTTTACTGTTCAATCTTCTAAATATGTTGCTGACTCTCTTGCATACAAGATAGAACGGAAATTTCATTGTAAACTCTGCATGAATACATTAACAATGTGTGATGCCAACATGGAGTCATTTCATGATTATCAAATTTTTCATAGAGCATATCTCAATAAAGGGCATGATAGCTTAGGGAATCTCAAATCCCCTACAGATATGTTCACACATATATCCTAGAAACATTTATTGAGCAATTGTCTTAGGTGCAACACAAAGAAGGTATCGTACATATAATGTTAGGAAAGGCATTGAAGAAAATAAGGATAATATAGCCTCATTGGCTTAAACAATGCAAAAATCACTAACTATTATGCCCAAAGACACCTCCTTAAAGTTAGAATCCACAATCACTTGCTGTGGACCGCAAAGGAGATAATTTAATGTTTAGGGAAACCGATGCAGAAAATATGGAATGTATTACACGAATAACCCTATCTCGTTGAGTGAACTTTGTAGAGTTGAATACTTGTGACTTTAAGCTGATTTTGATCCCAATTAAATGTAATAAATTAACTGTGTTTTGATATATTTCTGTGAATCTAGACTCTTGTCTCAAAATTAATATTTGTAGCGTGTTCCAGTTTGAAATGTTGAACTGTAAGCATTTATAAGTAGTGTTAATGTTGAATGATTGTGATTGATTTACAAACAAAACCAGCTGTTTGGCTTAAGATTTAGGTTAACAACTTTGGCTTTTAAATAGTAGGCTTGGATAGGAGGTAAATTTCAATAAAACACTTTAGTTGTTAGAGTGTGTAAAAGCTCAAATATGCATCGGTTTCTAATTTAACACTCTTCATGAGACTATAGAAATATAGTTGATAAGTTAAAAATAAATACAATATTCATATAAGGGGACATGATGACTGTATAATCTCAAAAACTTACATAAGTGGCCAATGTAATATTTACTACTTTTTGCTTCTTAAATTGTGATTATTGTACTCCATAGTGTCATTGAGCCTTTAGTTGAAAGTAGTTTCAAGAATGTCTAGAAATGTGCTTGTGCCATTGAAGCGTATAAGACTATGATTTGTGCTCATCTTTAAGTAAATAGACACTTTTTACTTTCTCTTGACACCTTGAAAAGAAAAGTACTTTGCTCATAAAAAAAGGCAAAATTTTGATTATTGTCAACCTCCTGAAACCGAAAGGTGTTTTTTGCGATGCCGTTTGCCTGTGTGTCCATATCTAGGCCTATAGCCAACACCATTTTACCGATCAGGCTAAAACTTAGTATATATGGTTTTATAAGGTTCCCCCGAGGAGTTTTATGAGTTATATATCTTACCTTATAATTGAGGGTAGTTTACTAAAAGTAAAAAAAAGAGAGAAAACAAGCTATCTCGAAATATACTGTAACAATTTTTATTAAATTTTGTATCAGGGCATTGTTTATCATTATAAACTAATCATCCCATGAACATAATTTTAAGGGTAATTTACATAAGCATATATTTACAATTTTAGTAACATATTTGCAAGCATTTGAGACACAAAATAACTCAATATCGTAAGGTTGTAACAAAATTAAAATTTAAAAAACCCTTTACTTGAAATATATTTTTATAAAACCATTAGGGGGCTGTTCATAAATTACATAAAGATTTTTTTCATTGTTTTGACTCCTCTTACTCCCCAAATTTCCCTATTTAGGGATCGTAAGATTTCTCATTCCCTCCTCTCCCCTTAACGATCTTACGTAATTTTCTTAAGATTTGGTAAATTATATTATTTTAGACAAAAGGATTGGTGATGTGAAATTATAGAATACTTATCGCAGTAAAATTAGGTTTAACACAACATAAATAAATGGCATTTTATAGTTATGTATAGCTGTGTGCATCTATTGGCAATACTTCAGCGCCATCTGTCATTGCTAGGTGCAACCTTTTTGACTGCAAGTCTATATAAGTGTTTTTTTAGATGTTGTCTAATCATAAACATTGATGAAATCCTTAGTTAAGATGGAGTCTGCCCACCCCCACAAAAACGTAAGAAATTACTGATCACCCTCACCCAAAAATTCCTTACGTAATTCTTGAAAGGTCCCTAACTTCCGATCTCATAACAAATTTAAATATTTTTTTAATTTAGGTCTCGGAAAACGGGAGTTTATTATGATTTTTGATGAAAATATGTAAAATCTGTAGAATATGAATAATGAACAATACATTTCTTTTATTTATGCCTCTTGGTGGAATGCGATGCTCATTTTTTCCATCGTGTTTTTGCAAAAATGTATATATTATCTGGTTTCACAAATATTACGAGTTTTAAGTAAAAGTTTCCATTTTTAGACAGAGTTGAGAGAATGTCTGTTTGGTGCACCATAGCACTTATTTATTGAGGCTAGTTATTAGCCTTAATAATATGGACTCAAGTTAATATCATACAACTTATAAACTTGTTTGTAGTTTCGTCTTTATTGAAACATTATTTCTCACTTAGTAGATACTAAAACTAATATCATAGAGAATCATCTATTGAAAACATTTATCTAAAGTTAATTTCGGCCAAATAGTCCATTCCAACTGCTATTTAAAAATAATCTATCTAAATATTAGAAGTATAAAGCACAAATATGAGGATTTATTATGTTTTCTCTCTTATATTAAACAAAATATTGATTTAATAATATTAACACGAGTGTGGATTTAAGGGAATGAGACATTATTGCTTACAATTCCCAACTACAGGGCCAATTTTGCCTGTAGACATAATAAATGATGTGGGGAGTTTGTGGTTTTGTTAGAAGAGCTTAATGGTTTCAAACATGAACTTTTGAAACTTTTAGTTAAGGTTCGTTTTTGGCTCTAGACCAAAGATAGGACCAAATTTTGTGAAATTCATTAACCTGTAAAAGATGAAAAAGGGGGTTCAAAAGTTTTCAAAATTCAATGACCATTCATTTTTTTGAACTATTGGACATAGAGCCTTGAAATTTAAAATGAATGTTTCTGTATAAAAATGGGACAGTTATTTTAAAGGGTTAGCTAGAAAAATGAGCTGAAATATTTACAAAACTACTAGAAAAAAATAATTCCCAGTGTTGCAGAAAATTGAAATGTATAAGTAAAATTAAAGGGACATGTAAAATTACTATAAGTCTGTACATTTTTAATTTTAAATGAGACCCCGGGAAATAGGTTGGTGAGCGGGGGAGGGGGGATAAGGAGTTATAAAAATAAAAACAACTTTTAGCTGGATAGAATATTTAAATTTGGCAGGTAGGTAGAATGAACTTTTAAAATAACCAAATAAATCTTAATATTTGAAATTTATAAGTGGGAGTTTAAGAAATAGTAGGGGAAGGGGGCGGGCTCAACATTTACAAAAACTAATATATTCAACAACTTCTCTGTGTGGTAGAAAATTTAAATTCTTAGGTAACTGACCACTCTAAATAAACAAAAAAAAATGTGAAATTTAAATTTTAACTATGATAAATAGGGGAGGGGGAAGCAATAGCTAGAAATAACTTTTGAGATGAGGTTAGAAATTAAAATTTAAAAGACAGGTAGAAATAAAACTCCAGATATCTAAATGAATGTTATAATTTAATATTTTTCAAAAGTGGTTAGAAAAAAGGGTTGAGTGGTTAAAACCTTACAAAACTATTAGAAACAGCCTCTTCTCAGTGTGGTATAAAACTAAAATTCTGCATATAGGCAAAGATATCACTCCAAATAACTATAAAAGTCAAAATTTTTTAAAGTTTATTATAATAGGAGTCCATAAAAAAAGGCGAATTTACAAAGAATTAAGTATAGTACAAAGACTAAATTTTGCATGCTGGTAGAGGTACGGATGGCTTCAGATAACCAAATAAGTTTTGAATTTGAGATTTTGAAGTGGGAGTTATAGAAATGGAGGGAGGAGGATAAAATTTTCAAAACCAGTGGATAAACTATTTTAATGTGTGATATAAAACTGGAATTCGCCAAGCAGAGATAGGGACCCAAATTAACAATAAAGTCTGAACATTTTAAATTTAAAAATGAGACTACAGAAAATAGGGAGGGGGTTGGAGTGTAGGGTTGATAGGGTTGTACAAGTAGGAGGTAGAAAATTTAAATTTGTCAGGAATGTAGAGGGATAACTTCAAATAACCACAAATACATTTTAGATATTATTTATTTCTAAGGAAGCTGGTGATATAGGGGGTCTCAAATTGTTTAAACATAAAAGATTAAACTACTTCTCTAAGTGTTAGATGATTGTAAGTCAGGTGGGTTTAAAGACCAACTCAAACAATATGAAGGCCGAAATTATTACATTTCAAAATGAAGGCTCTGAAATTAGGGAATGAAAATCTCCTTAAAATATTTACAAAGCTCTATAAATACAATTTTTGTAGAGACATAAGTTTGAAATGTTGCCATGTAATTTAATAATAAAACAGGTTTGAGTTGCTAGACAGTAATACATTGTTCACGTTAATTCATTAAAAAAAATCTCATCTAATGCCGCTATTCTCATGAAAGATGTTCCAACAAATGTTTATATCACCAAGTGAAGAAAATTAAACTATATATTTCTACTGGAGCAATATTTTTTTTTTGGCCAAAAAAATTAATAAAAAAACTGCATAAACATTGTCATTTTCTTGCGTTTCCTACATTCTTGAACAAGTGGAATTTCAAAATTGAACCCCAGGAATTGGAAGCGCTTAAAATGTATAAAACCAAAATATAACATTCTTTACGATGTGGTTATGTTGTAATTTGGTAGCCACGTAAAATATCATTTAAAATAACCAAATACGTCTTAAAATTTCAAATTAGAATTGTGGAAGCTAAGGAGGGTGAGGGGGAGAGAGGGGTTTGTAAATGAGAGCAAATTGCCATCTTTCCAAAGAATATATACTTTTCTGCATGAAAGAATATTTAAATTTGCCAATTTGATAAAAAAGACCATCATACATAACCATAAAAATGAGGATGTTTGGAATGCGAAAATTTACTGCTGGGAAATTGGAATGGGGCTATAAAATTTCCTAAGCTATAAAAACTCGATATTTACCAAATGCGGGTACACTTTATACTAATTAAACCCCCTCATCCCTAACACAATAGCATAATTAGTAGTACATAAGAGTATAACCCGAACGGATATTAAGACACAATGCTAACAAAGATAACAAAATAGAAAATGTTATTGATGTTGACCACAAAAAAAAATCTTTCTAAAAGGCTCTTCTTATAAAAATTGGACTGAAGTAAGACATTTGGAACATTAGATTTGTAAAGGCAGAGGGAAAAAGTTTATACTAAAAGTAAATCAACACACTAACTAAAGACTATCTTAAAGTGGATACATTAGATTTACAAATACATATCTGTTATTGCATATCTAGGAGTGACATAACAATTAAAATAAACCAATTCAGGCGACATAACTTGATGACCATGATTCTCTTTGGATAATAATGATGCTTCATACTTAATATGGTTCTGTAAAAGAGTCTATTATTTAATTTATGCTCGTTGGTGAAATGTGATGCTCTTTTTTCAAACATGTTTCTATAATTGTGCTTAGGTAAAATTTGCATTGTCAATGGGGTGCGGCGGCCGCTCTGCGATTGCGTTCGTTTGTGCACTCAGATTGTAAAGGAGGTAATATTTTCTTTCTAAGATGTTTTATTTATTATTTGCAATAACTGAGTTGTGATTGCCATGGTTAGCTTAGAATTGTACACGAAGGAACTTTCAAAATTATAACAGTTGGATGGTCACCAATAAAGTAAGGATGTTATAGCTAAAAAGGTCAAAGCTCGATTTAGTACATTATGAAATCAAAGTGAAAAAAATATGATGAAATATATCAATTTCCAAACTAGTTTGACACATATTTTAATCAAATTTATGTTAAATTTTATTTTTGTATTATTACTGTATTGATATTTTGATGGTATTGGTTATAATTTTAGTATCAAACCTATCCAAACTTCATAATCACAATATTTTCTTTACTTTAGTAGATAGTTTTTTATACCAAACACTTAATAACTATAGCTGTGATTGGGTAAAGTTAAGAGTATTTTTTTCATATACTTTGTATTGTCAACAATTTTACTCACTTTACTAAACTCTTTTATTGTGATATAAATATTTATTTTAAAATAAAATCTGCAATTATTAATTGTATGAAAATATTGTTAAATTATATATAGTAAAATAATCTTATACTGAAAGAGTTTTCAGTGTAAATTTTTTAAATATTTATTTCTATTCCCCTTTACTAAAATTAAGAGATATTTAATTTTACATAGACACACGAGAAGGTGTTGGACAAGTGTAATTGGACAAAACATTATGAGCTTTTTGTTGTGTAATCCTAAAAGCGCGTTTAGGGAGATAAGCTTCATTTTCAGACTTGATTTTACAATAAACTGATTTAAAACCAGTTTTATTAACTCCTATTGCACATTAATATTACATAATAATAGTGATACTAAGTACCACGTCTTACTATCTGTTCAGGTTATACGCTTATAGGTTAGGATTTGAGAATGTTGGATATAGAGGATGTGAACCCACATTTGCGTGAAGGGAGAGTGGAAAACCACCCCAGTTCAACCGAACGAGATTTTACCCTCCGTCCTCGGCAGTCTAGCTCAACACGAAACTAGTGCGTTAGCTAACAATGCCACTGAGGTGGGTATTAGTATGAGATAATGTTGAATATAATCATTCCAGTGTTTAAAATAAGGGGGCATTACCGATACCAAATATATACTTAGGAAACTCTTTTCATTGTATTTTCCATGCTTTTAACTTTATTTTAGTTAATAAAGTAGCATATCACTTGTATATTTTGTTTGTATTAATTTGACAACAAAATGTAAAAACAAATGCAACCTTTACGACTTAAGTATTTAACTTTAATTACTGATATATTTTGTATGCTGTGTCTTACTTCCCATTACAGCTATCCGCATATTTACTCTAATGGAAAAGGAATTAGGGAGGTAATTTTTTTTGGGGAAATGTGCCCATAATTGTGTTGAAAAAAAATTATAAATATTTTAAGAAAAAAACCACTTATATACCCGATCGGAATTCGAACACTGACATCCCAGTTATTTGAAATTCAGTTTAGTGTAAAAGTGAATTCCAAAGAATTGTGACCGCAGATGCTGGTCACAAAATATTTAATAATTCATTTACAAGTGCATTTCCAAGACAGCGTGTCACTTATTTTTTGAAAAGTTTTGGTCAATGAAAGGGGGGTGAGGCAAGGTAAGGGATTACCGCTACCTGCTGAACTATTGTACTCGGAAAGAAGGCAGCTCTCAGCTAGTCTTTCTCAAGAGGAACATTTTGATATTGAGTTGTTTTAAAGAATTCCCAATTGGAAGCGCTGTTATCACTGGATATTTTAAGTTTTACCTGACTCAAGGAGCGCAACAAATCTCCCGTAAGGCTGCGTATCTGTTATTTCTTTGTCTGTGTCCTAGGCCTATCCAACCTGAGACTATTCCCACAATACAGCAAACTAGTCCTCAATTAAAGTCACCTCCATCATTAACTATGCCTGAATTTGCATCTCTTAAAATAACTTCCAGAGCTGGTAGAATAATATGAAAACCTATGAGACTAGATTTATAAAAAAGAAGTTTTTTTTGGGTATGTATATCAGTGCATTGTTTAAATTAACTTTGTTGGAGGGGAGATGTTGTATATTATAATATGTTACTATATAAATAAATACCTAGTCTAAAGAAAGTGAAAACATGACTAGAGTAGTTGTTAAATGTTGTGTATGTATAAATGATTCCATAGAACGAGAAAGCAGACAACATTCTTTATATCCAATTATGTATTGTTTATTTAGTTAAATAAAAATATAGCTATATGCAAACATAACAATTATGGGTATGAATGGGTATGTATCTAAAATGTATAGTTAGTCAAAATTTTAATATCAATAAATATAAGTTTTACAGACAACAATGAATTAAAAAATAATCCATATGATTATGGGTATGCAGGCAGGAATAGCATACCCAGAGAATACACCACTGTACATGATCTCTAATTAATACATAAACTGGTGTCTAGAACTTCTGATGGAAATAATCATTTGAGTGAAGAAATCTTTGTTAAGCTTATATTCTCAAAATAGCACAAAAAAAAAATATATATATACACACACACATGAAATTATAATACTTATTCTTGAAAATATTAAGCTTAGTGATGGTCTGGCACCTGTTATTTATTGAGCCCTAATTTAGTGTTGATATTAATGTATTTATTATTTATAGCACAATTAAGTAGCTATTATATTTTATGATAGGGCAATTAATTTAGTTTTGGTCAAGCTTTGACACATGAGTTCATTTTAACATTTAATTACCTTTAATTTATTTTTTAAGAAGTCTATGATTGTAAACTATTCAAAAGGTATATCGTTACTCATATCAAAAGTACTTCTAAAATTATCAATTAGAAATAGGTACAGGTATAGTAGCATCAATACAATGTGTATTTCTCCCAAAGAAATTTCTGGTTGAACCACTCATTGGTCTTTTAAAATATTAACAAAACCTATCCACGTCTGGGCACAACTTTCCTCTATTCAATGACTCATGTAAGCATAATTCTGTTTACATATTTGTGGTACGTAGTTGAGAAATAAAAGAGTAACCATTCCTGCTGCTGAGCAAGTGCTTATGCATAAGAAATGAAGTAAATTGCGATACAGCGTGGATATCATGATATAGGCTTACAGCTACCCAACCCACAGCTGGGCAATTCAAGACCGAGCCATGGTGGGGCAGTTGCAACAACAAAGCTACAACATTATAACTCTTATAGCTCAATAATGTGTTAGTATTTATTTACAATTGTAATGCTTATAAGATAATATTACCGTGTTCTAGTCTGCATTGACATTCAATTATTGGTAGACAAGAAAATGTATTGTCAAATGGGATGATACATCAGTGAGTGAGACATATATAACGAGTAGAGTAATATACAGCCAAGTTACATTATTAACAGAATTTGTAGCATTTGTAATAAAGTGTATTTCTACATAGAATTTAGGACACAGAATATCAATTGTAACATTGCAATGCTTAGTTGATCATACTATTTTATAGCTGATTATTAGAAATTTTAAGCTTCTTACTTTTAATAATCTAAAATAAAAAATTTTAGGTCCATAAAATACCATCACAACTATTGTATATATGGATCAAACATATATGTTGTAGTAGACAATACTTCAAAATAGTCTATGTATCATCAGGGGTGCTGGAACCTTTTTGTTTAGAGGAGAGGAAAGGGGGGNTACATGGGTGGGAGGAGGGATGTTTGGGCAGCCAAAATGATGTAATGTCCTGTTAA
This sequence comes from Timema douglasi, assembly GCA_901482245.1. Lineage (NCBI taxonomy): Eukaryota > Metazoa > Arthropoda > Insecta > Phasmatodea > Timematidae > Timema > Timema douglasi. Next base: position 108,013 of record CABEEJ010001116.1, on the reverse strand, counting down.
GCAAGATTGACTAAACAAAAAGGGGGAGAGGGAGGCAATGACTGGTAGAACCACATTATGTTTAAAAGAATTAAATACAGCTATGCCGTAGAATTTATTAGTTTGAACAAAATAATATTGATGGTTTGACAAGATTTTCCAAATAGTGTTTGAGTTGGATTAAGCCAGAACAATGCAATTTGTAAATTTGGGTTCCCTGAACACACAAAAGAAAGAGTCTGTGTGGTCAGTACATACTAAAACCACTTTTCCAGACACTTTCCAGTATCTTGAATTTAGGTTGATTGGTAAGAAGAGACGATAATAGGGTTTATATACTCTTACATTTCACTATAGGCTTACAATACAGCAGCTAGAGCTAGAGAGAATGTAATAGGTAGTATCAGTAAATCTGAAAAAATATAATATAGCCTGTAAAATATGTATAGCAAGAAATAACAACTAAAGTAACACAACTACACAATAATATTTAAAAAAATGAAAACAATACTCATAACTTTAGAACGTGTTGGTACCTATTTCAACCTGGATGGGAAAAGTTTTGTGTTTCAGAAACTTTGAAGCACTCTTTATTCAACAAAACCTTTTTAAGTTTTTTTTAAGTATGGAATTTAGTAACTTCTAACATACTAACATATTGTGATGGGGAATTGTTTTGCTTACCATCTGATTCACTTTGATTTTCTTAAAATAGAAATTAATTTTTGAATATTGGTTCACACTAGTTGAAGTTGCAGACCTCTTCATTTTTCTCTCAATATTTTCAATCATCAACTTTCATTTACAAAATTAGTTCTAAAACTTCAAAATCGATTTTATCAACACTGTTTTAGGCATTAACAAACTTCTATCTTTTTCACACAAAAAATAATGCCTTGATAAAGACAAAATCAATCATTCCAATGTTTATATAACTATAAACAAACACCGTAGTCTCATAACAGAGCCTACACAATACATGGATCATGTAAATTTTACTGTCTAACATGGACACCGACCATGTATGAACTAATGTAATCGATCTATACTTATTGGTGTAAATTGCTCGCAAAATAGTTCCTTCACAAAACCTAAGGCTGGGATTAATTATATTTTTCATTTTTCGTTTTCAATGCTGTACTTTTAAATTTATTTAACCTCAAAAAGATTTAAATATATTTTGATTTGTGTTATGATCCAAAAATACTAATAAATGCGGATTTTGAAATAAAGGATTTGTCTAATCAATTTTTTTTTCAATGTTACTTGTCAATAGTCAAGATAATCATAAGTAAATTGTTATATAATTTGTCCAAGAATCTTGGAACTCACCCACCGTGTTCCAGCGCCTATGTGTATCATGATAGGCGATGTATTAGATGATATATAATGAAATATGATGAATCCTCTACCACAATTTATTGTCCACGAAGATATTTTGTAAAATGATGTAACATGATACAGAGTCTTTAAAGACAAATAATAATATTGAAAAATAGTAGACTTTATCTTAGAAACGTGTGATGTAGAGAAAATTTAATTTGGTTACAAATTAAAGTATGTTTTAAAATTAACATTTTTATAAAACATCATATCATGAGTATGATGAATAAAGTTTTAGAAAAGGGACTAGGGTTAGCTTGGAGAGACAATTTAAAAACCATAGTGATAAAGCTCATGAGAAGCCCCTAATCACTAGGTAATCTGGCAGAGAGTCAAATCTTTCTCCCTTTAATTGCATTAATTGACAATCTAAGCTTGACCACATGACCAGTGGTAGCCCTGGACTTATTTTAGGTAACTAGACAACACCCACCCTACATGACCACATGACAGCCATTGTGAGTTTTTATTTTTGTAGCCTTGACCATATTTTAGGCCACCAGACAACATTACTTATTGAAAAAAAACCTCATCTCGCAACAGTGGCGGATTTAAAATGTTTGCGCCCCTAGGCACAATTATAATATTCCCCCCTCCCCTCCATTTTTCAAGGGTTTTAGGATGTTTAGGAGGTAAACGATATGGGAACGGGGTAGGGGCGTACGTTAATATTCGAGAAAAGATTTCTACGGAAGAAAATTAGTCATGTACACGCCATGAATGTAATTATCAAAAACAAAATATTAAAATTAAAATAATGTTATCCAAAATGTGCCGGCCCCTAAAGCCGCCTCCCCTAGGCCCATCCTTAGTGAGCCTATAGTGTAAATCCACTTCTGTCTCGCAGCCCAACCAATGTTCTTATAGTAGACCCAGAGCATTTCACATATTTTATAATGGCAACTTCTTACTGTAGAGCTTATACGGTGTGTGTATATAATTAATTTATTTTTATTCATACATTTGTCACTGTACCATAAAAAGACTTTCCATTATCACCTTTATTCAATGATTGCAAGTTCCATGATACAAAGCTTACTGTACATTGTTTAGGCATATTCTACTGGTATCATTTATAAGGATTTAATATTTAGTTAGCTAGCCAGATGGAAAACGTTCATGATAAAAGAATAGTTATTTTTCAGCAATAATTATTATCACTCTTACCTTTGGGTCACCAATAACTGCAATTCCAACTGAGAGTTTCCTCTTTTGACCTCCGCTCAGATGTTTTGAAAATGTATTAGCCTTGTCAACAAGGTCAATATCTCTTAGAGTCTTGGAAACTTCCAGGTCAATCATTGAGGGTGGGATACCCTGGAAAAAATTAACACTAATGTACCGGTAACAATTCTAAATATCTCCAAATCCTTCATGTTTATCGCAACTAAAACAATATTTTATAAAACCAATACAAATGCTCATAAACATTCTAAGAGATAGGTCTTTATGTAATAGAAGATGAAAGGGATGTGCATCCTCCAAAGCTACATGTGAGCTCACTCTGATCTCTTGCAGAATAATAATAATAATAATAATAATAATAATAATAAAACACATGCAATTAAGTTAGAAATGAAAATTTGTTTAATTTTTTTAATTCAGATATTCCTGAAGGGAAGTTTTTAAGGCCAAAAGTAAGACTTTTAACACACCTTTGTAAGTTTTTGGTACCGTAGTAAAAAAAATAACATACTGTTAATTTAGTATTAAAGCAGAGTAGCTACTTTTTCCAGCTTTAGTATATTAAACTAAGAAAATGTATCAATTATGTTTATATTGTACATAACAATTCTAATTAACTAAAATATCTAGTTAGAGCATGAGGTTTACGATGAATTTTTTATAAATAAATGTGTAAATGTTAATGTTATTTTACATTAAATTTAAAAGAAAAGTTGCAGCAATATTAAAGAAATAAAATTAAAACTTCACTTTTTGTTAGTGAAACTAGCAAAAGAATCAATATTTCAAACGAAACATTAATCTGGATGTATAAGTTTAATAGTTGATTGTGTGTCTAAACATAAATTAGTTTAAATTTATTTTGTTAAGAATAAAGTAAGGTTTCTAAACAATATAAAATTTTGTTAAAGTTTTGTTATAATAAAGGGGCACAACGGGCTCCTTCATATTTATTTAGAATAATATTCATATTTCTCAAAAGGATGCTGAAGGCTTGTAAAAAAATACCCTAAATTAGTAATAATAAAAATAAGTCTGTATAATTGGATATCTTCTGAACAATAAGCAAAATATGTAACACTTAAAAAGAGAAAGCTTATGTCCACGATTTTTTTTTATATTCCAATAAATTTTTTTATTAAAATACCAAGAGTGGGCATCCCTCGTGCTAGCCCTAACTTCTTAACATATTACCTTAATAGACACCTTTCACCACATTTTTAACATAACTAGCTCAACACTCAAGGACAAAGAAAGCTCATCTTTCTAGGGGGGTTCACTAACAAAATCTTGGGGGGCCAGAACCCCCAGCTCTAACCTTTCTTTCAAACTTTTCCTAGTTAGCAAATAATGTTTTGAGAAAATAGATATGTTGAGATAATGAGTGGAAGTGTAGTTAACCTACCTACATAAGATACAAACTCCACTTCTAACTGTTGCTCTGTTATTTAAGCAACTCTTTACTCAAGTAGCATTTTACATATGATAGCAAAAATGTTTGCCTCATTTTCTTAGACCCCACTTACTCGTCTCATTCCAAGAAACATCCTTTGTTTTTCAATACCATATGAATGTATGAGAAAAGAAGTACAGTATTTGAATTGTTAGCAGAGCTAATTTTAAAATCGTAAGTCTTACAAGGTATATCTTGAAGGTGAGTATTAAAATATTCATTAACTAATAGTTGGTTGAGGACATAAGCAATTAAAATTTAGTAAGAGTAAAAGACTTAAACATTAGGGCTTTATATGTATTTGTGGACCCCCCCCCCCCCGTTTAAGGGGGCGTTCAACAAACTCCAGGGGGTCCAGTGAATCCCAGGGGGGTCTGGACCCCCACCTTTCTACGCCCTTGCCAACACTTATTATAAAATAAATATTCCTGCTTCATCAAGAAATAATATCTTTAGGTCAATGCCACAACAATAGGCACACATCCCCTTCTTTGCCTACCTTCTCAAGAATAATTATAAATCAACTTCATACAATGAGATGCCAAGTAAATCAACAAGTAGGTAGTGGTTTATAGATGATATGGTTATTATTTGAAAACAACCCAAATATTAATATCATTTCTGAAATGATTAAATAATCAACGCCCAAATTCACTTAGATATTTCACAGAATGTACCAAATTCTTGGATATGAAATTTATGCAAAGAACAAAATCTATACCAGTTTCAACTTTAATTTTTCAAGTAATCTTGATATTCTTTGAAAATTTCCTCTTTCCTACACCATGGCTACCATGTCCAAACAGATACATTTTTAAAAGGAACAGTCTTTTAGTCCAGTGGTTAGTGTTCATGGCTACTAATCTATAGATCCTGGGTTCGATTCCCAGTGGTACCATAGGTATTTTTCCTGAAGGGGAATAGTTCCTGTGGTCCCCATGGTCTGGTTAATTAGGCTTAAGTTAGGTTTAAGACTTCTACTGACACCACATAATCATCAACTCATCGGAGCAATGTGACTACACCCAAATGATGCTCCAACCTAAAAAGACTGTTACAGATCAGCCACTGCCAGTAGAAGACCAGGAATTTCGAGCCAACCAACTCTGGTGGCATCGAGGGAAAGAAAAAAATGTACATATGCTTATACTTTAAAAAGGTGCCCAGATAAGAAATACCAACAACCATTCTAAATACTTATAGCCAATGGCTATACTAAACACATAGTAGGCAGACAAATAAATAAATCTATCTCCATCCCAGAAATAATATACAAACAAACCTCTAATGACATAGCAGTCACCAAGCAATATCACAAGGGCAAGAATTTCAATTCATTATACCTTTAATTATCTGGTTTAAATGTGTGATTGGAATGGAACTTAAAATAAAATTGGTTTATTAATAAAATTGTAAACCAAGGAGAAAAATTAACCTTACATGCCAAGCCCATACTTTAAAGAAGAATGAAAATGATAATACACTTCTTTTGTTTCCATAAGCAAATAAAGAAACACATCTCTAACTTAAAGGACTGTGAAACTACATGGTTCATTTGGAAAAATGAACTGGCATAATTTATAGTTATAACTCTCTTTATTCTTCACTAGCATGGAACATTAAGAGTTTACTGTATGCATTTATGAAAAAATTAAATTAATCGAACGATCCTTTCATCATTTGGACATTAAATTTATTAAAGTCTTAGCTTTAAAGATAAAAACTATTAAGAGTAACTTTTAAAAATCTTCGTGGCAGCTCACAGGTTATTGTGAGGGCAAGCTTGGTGTGGCAGGAATGTACTAGTAGATTATTTCCTCTCATTCAGTATCGATATGTCCTCTCAAACCAAAGCACAAACATTTGCTACTATTATATTGAGTAAAAGGGTTGTTAAATGGACAGTGAGGGAGGAGGAAACAGTTTAATAGTAGAGTGCTATCAATCTTTGCTTGCCCTCGACACAACCCATCAGTCTTGGACACAAACAAGGTATACACTAGACCCACAGCCATCAGGTTAAAATGGCTTCTCTCTGCAGGTAAAAGAGTTCATTTTAAACATTATTTCACTTGCGAGAGGACACAAATATCCATCTCGAGTCAATCAGCCGACTTCCACAAAGCTAGGTTCAGGTAAGTGACCCAACCCCCTCTTCACGTAATCCTACCTCAAAAAGAGCTTATGCAGACTGACCATAACAATTATAATGGTCTCTATATGATGAACATGTTAAAAGTGAGTTGTTTAGAAATTTCACATTTGGAAGTGCTTTTATCACTGAGCATTGATACTAATGAACCCTAGTGTTGATGGACTTAACCTGGCTCAAGAAGAGTAGCGAAACTTTCGTAAGACTGAGGATCTTGTGTATCTCTGTCTGTGGCCTTGAATAAATTACAACTAGGAAAGTTAAGTAAAATGTTGATTTACTCTAACAGCAGCAAAGAATTCAAGATGTTCTTTAGGAGTGAGAAGGTCAAAAAGATTATCATGTTGTGGACAAACCCCTGTCATGCCTCGGATACTATGCATATCATTGGGATCCCTGTGAAAATAAAAAATAAATTATTCATTTAGTTTGAAAATCTATTTTTAAATATTTTTTGTATTTAAGTGGAATATAAATATGTAAGGATAAATATATTTTATTGATTTATGTTGATGTAAATTGGAAAGAAGTTCTAGAGTTAAAAGTTAAAACTAAGAAAAATGTTTTCTAATTAATTAAAATAACTAGCTTACCTAATATCATAACCAAACACAAATGCTGTTCCTGCAGATGGAGCAGTAAGGCCTGTTAGAATGTTGAACAAAGTAGTTTTTCCCGCTCCATTATGACCTAATATGGCGGTAATCTGGCCCTCGTAGATTGTTAGGTTAATCCCTGAACAACAAAGGAAATATAATATATTCTCAAAGGAAATATAACATATTCTCGTGAAATCATGACAGAACTTTACACCAAATGTTATATGTAAAAACGCAGACGATGACGAGCACCATAGTAATAATATATTATTTTAAAACTCTTTTCGAGCCCATTTATCACCCCTTAAATATTCTATGACTGCTTTAAACCAACCTTATGAAAAAGGAGAGCTATAGAAAACCAATAGTATATTTTGATTATTATTGTATTTCAATAGTATTTTTGAATTACAATTGAAGTTTAATAGGAGGTCTAGATTATAATTGCCATTAAATTGTCATTAGTAAAAAGAAAAACTAATGGCATGTTCAATACCAATTTAAAAATGTTAATAGCTTACTACTGAGATGAATAGTAATCTAGGCTACTGTTGAGGGTCTAGTATTGAAATGAAAGCTAATGTTATTTGTCAATAGTAAATAAATACTTTTAACAGTTTTTTAAAATAATGGTTGTTGAGGTATACTATTGAAGTACAGAAAGTAAAAATAATACTATTTACATTTTTTGTAGAAGGTCTCGATGACTAAATTTATATTGTAATAAAAGCACTTTGTGTATATTATTAAAAATCAATAGTAAAAAGACAAACAATTTATATTTTCAGGGATTGGCAAAGGCCTACAAACTTACCAGAAAACAGTGTATTTTACTCTCTTCTGCTGAAGAAGGGGATTCATGTACACCGAACATTACATAATTATGTGTTTTAGTGTGTTTTAATTGTGAACTTTGGGGTCTACAGTTTTCTGATAAGTGTATAAGCCTTGCCCTTCCATTCTCCTTTCAATGTTTAATTTAATATAACCGTTTGGTGCAATTTTTTTCTTTATTTTCAATGTAAATAATAGTTCCAATAGTTTATATCTAAGATGTTATTAGCATTTGACACTCAGTAAAATTGATTTCATAGTGATACATTCCCTACCTCTTGCAATTTTAAAATACTGATTGAAAAAAGGTAACTATATTCAATATACCTGTAAAACAATATTTCCAATGGTTGCAAATAGATAGGGGTGTTAAAATATCAATAATAATAATAATAATAATTAGCACCGCGTCTTACTACCCATTCGGGTTATACGCTTTGAGTACTAATTACTCTAATGGATTAAGAATTGGGAAGGTTGAATTAGAGTAAGTGAACCCGCATTTGCATGGAGGGAGAGTGAAAAACCATTTAGGATAACCACCCACAGTTCACCTGACCGAGATTCAAACCTCAATCTCCCCGTCCTCAGCAGTCGAGCTCAACACGACAAGCGCGTTAGCCAACTACGCCATTGATCAATTTTATATTTGAAGGGTAGTTGAACAAAATATATTAAACGAAAATAAATAATTTATATCTTTACTGGTGTTGTGTTTAAATGATTGTACATATTTATAATGTATTACATAATATTTCTCTTAGTAGAACATATATTTAAACTACTGATGTTTTTATAAAGTTTAAAATTGCAGTTTGGTAATAATTTTTAATAATAACATTAATAAAATTAAAAATGAGTTAGCAAAAAAATGTTTTGGGTGAATCATTGTAGTATTTGAAGTCTTAATTAATTTGTAAAACTAAGTTGAAGCTGACAACTATTCATAGGTAAGTCAAATTTTTTGATGCTTCATGTACTTCTAGTTTAGAAAAATTAAAGTTCTAATAAATATGGAAAAACTTTTTGTTTAATTTAGAATAATGGTCGAGTCTCCCCTATAAAACTAGAAAATATCAGAGAGTTTTCTGAAAAGCTATTGAACTACCGGTATATAACTATAGGCACCTTTTGTCCTAAATTGCAAACATAATCCAAATGAATAATTATAGTGGGTTGGTTCATTGATGAGTGCTAGTAAACTTACCATTCACTGCCTTGACTTCTGGTTTCCTGCATGCATGGAAGGTCTTAAATAGATCCACTATTTTGATAGCTTCCCTACCCTTCAATTCTCTGGCTACAGGTTCAACATCGTTGTTTAACTCTTCGGCAGTGTTGAACGAACCAGACTCGCCATTTACAGAAGGGATCTGTAAAGATAAATTGAGTTTATACTCTAAGAGCTAAAATTTAAATAGCTTTGTTATACCAATTGGTAAATGTTGAGATTAAAAAAAATAAATAAGGTTATTCTAACTGTTAAAATTATTGTTTTCATTGAATTGTTTTTTTGTGAATGCTGTTTTCCAAGTCTTAAAATCTATCAAAAAAGGATTCTTTTAACTATAGCTTGTTCTCACCTTATTTTTCATTTGTTTTGATTTGCTGTAATAATGGAAATAACTCTGTATTAGGTATTATTTTTATTTCTTTAAGAATATTTTCAGGAATTACTTTCTGCAATAGGTGTTGGCTGAAACTGCCATAGGCAAGAGTTTACTAATAATCACATTTTTGTTGGTATATTATGATAATGAATGCCTGTGTGTTCTTTATTTTTTAAATATCAACCAGAACAGAAATATAAATTGTTGCCAAATCTTGCCACACTTTGATGCTCCTTCTTGACTTTTTTAGGACTAATCAACACCTCATCTTCCTCTATCCTTCCATTATTATTTCTCCTTTGATCACTTCCATATGTTCCTCTCACTTTTACACTTTATATTCTTTATATTATCTGCTCCCCTCTCACTTTCTTGGCCTCCCTTGCAATCTTTTTGTTACATGCTTCATCTTCATCATTCTCTTTGGCATCCATTTCTTTTGCATCTTCATTACATGATCACACCATCTCAGTCTCACTTCTTCTACTATCTCATGTACTACTTTTACCACCACTTTTCCTGAATAGCTTCATTCCTAATCCTGTTTTGCCTCAGGACAGCTAACATGTTCCTCACAAACTTGATTCTTATGGACTGCACTTTCCTCTCTTTCATTCAATAACCATATTTATGTTGCAGATGTGACTATGGGTACAAAGTACATACTATAAAGCACTTCCTTACATTTTAAGAGCATTTTTTTTATTTATAGCAGGTCTCTTACACACCTATAAAACAAGTGTCCCTGTGGCCCTTTTCATATTATATCCTCTCTACTCCCACCTTTCACCCTCAATCACACTTCCAATATATTCTACACTCTGTACCTTTCTTAGCTCTACTGCATTCAACTTTATAAATTTACTAGGTCTTATCCTCTTTCTTGTCATTACCATCACTTTACACTTTGCCAATCTAAATTCCACTCCACTCTCTTTTAACTCCCTCATTCCATTCCCGTAACTGTTCCTGTACTTCCTCTTCTTTCTTTCCCCCATACCATCAAGTCATCAGCAAACATCATGGCGTTCATTCTTTCCTTGCCAATTTAGTCGTGACCATTTCGATTACCATTACAAATAGTAGTGGTGAAAAATCACTCCCCTGCTTCACTCCATTCTTTATTTGAAACCCCTGCATCCACCCCTTCTCCATCTTGGCACAACTCATATTATTATCATACATACTCTTCATTCTCATTACAGCTCCTCTTTCCAATCCAGACTTATCCATCACTTTCCAGACTTCATTTCTATATACACTATAATAATCCTTCTCCACATCCATAAATACCATCACCAATTCCTTCCCAAATTCATAACTACTTTCCATTAGATAATGTATAGCAACGATCAAGCCTATTAGAGAGCTCTGTTCCCTAAGTTTATGGTGGTCCTCTCTATAGTTTTCTTTCATTTTCTTTCATGTGCTCTTTTCCAGTATATTCTCATATATTTTGTACATTGGCAAACATTCTTGCATTATCCTGTCTTCTTTCTTAAATATCAGTACTATAATTCCTTTCTTCAAGTGTTCTCAGCACCTGAAACTTGTCTTTCACATGAAACTTCTCTGATATAAATTCCCATTAAGCTCCCTTGAACTTCACTCTGTGGCTTCATTTCTAAGTTCACTCGAAGTTTGCTTGAACTTATTATTTTATGGTAAATGTAACTTGACACATATTAAAAACCAGAGATGTTATATTTTTGTTTATAGTATTTATTTTAATGTAAATGCTTTAAATTATTAAATAACATTTGGAAGCTGATTTGTCCAAAAGTTAATAACAGTACATCATGAATTAGAGCACAACTGTTTAAAGCTCAGTTGTCCAAAAGTAAATTACAGTACATCGTGAATGCTAGCGGATCGTTGATTCGAGCTGAACTGACTGACTTGGTTGAACTCTACTGTGTTGAACTGACGTCCTGCTTGCGTGGAAGCTAGAGAAGAAGACCGTGTGACCTGCCCTCTAGCGCCACACACGGCGGACTCACAGTTCAACAGCGTGGGTGATATGTAGAGTGTGACATCACACTCTACATACACCCCAGGCACAAAAAAATGACCAAAGCAAAACTCTTATAACTAAAATAGCACAAAACATCGTAAAACAACATAACCACATGGCATGGGAGATTCATGAAACAATAAAAATAAGCATAAGAATAAATACAATTATGAATATACATACATAAGTAAATGCAAAATCTTTAATGAACGCGAGTAGGCCTACTCTTGACTAATCAATAAATATGAAAATATGAACACATAAAATTTTAATTGGTGTGGTCTTTTGCATAAATTAGAATTATTTATCTAAAGGTAATAATATTATTGGTATTAACAAACATACACATATGAGTATCAAGAGGTTATATTCATTGCTACATTTGATGTAAATAATGCAGTGGCTTTATAGTATTAATACACATAATTACAATATGTATAGTTTTACACTGAAAAACATTTTATGTATCATTATAGGTGAAAGACATAAAAACAATGTAGAGTATTATTAATTCAATGAAATCGTTCTAACAATGATTTAAAAATATGGGCAAGCATAGAATTGTTAACCTAATGACATCTTTCCAACAATCATTTTATAATAGAATTATGAGGCACAAGTGGCTTAGTCCCAAATGTTGTTTGTAAATATAATAAGATGGAGGGGGCATGCAATATACAAATCAACACTTATGTTAACCATGTGTAAACCCTTACTATTATAATACAACCTTGATTATAATATATTTAATATTGACACTTAGATATAAATGCAAGGAACTCGTTATTATTGTCAGAGTACATGTCAGAGATTTCATGGCGGGAGAACGCTTATAAACAAGACAACAATAACAAAACCTATCCCAATGGTGTGACCTTCACAGGACATGGTTTGAGTTGTAAAACATGAGCGTTACGCAGTGGTAGCCCACTTTTGGCATCTACTAATTGAACTGTTATGTTGCTCAAAAACTTGCTGATAATAATGGACTCAGACCAGTGAAAATTCAATTTACCCGCAATTCCTGCATCTTATCACTAATCTGGTGGATTTTATTAACTACCTGTTGACCTACCTTATAAGGAATCGGATGTCTATCTTTGTTGTAGTGTTTACCAACACGAGCTTGTGCCATTTTAACTGTTTAAGAGCGTTAGTCCACATGTGGAGGAAGCTTTCTTTTGCCCTTCCTTTTTGCATTACTGGTAAAGACCATTTAAGATTCAGGGGTGTCAAACGTTCATGGCCAAATAACAGTTCTGCCGGCATATATTTGTGACGATTATTTTCAGCATTGTTGAAAGTAATTTGTAGCCAGTGTAAATTAGAATCCCACTCTCTATTATGCAGATTATGATAGGCTATGAGTGCAGATTTTAAATTTTGATGAGATCTCTCACATAAATTTGGCTGAGGATAATATGGCACTGTAGTATCATGTTCTATATCAAACTGAAAAAATATGTTTTTGAAGACGTGAGAAGTAAATTGAGAACCATTGTCAGAAACTATAAAACAAGGTAAACCAAAGTTTTTGAAAAAGTTATTTTGTAAAGCACATACAGTCTATTCAGCCGTAGATTTACTTAGGGGTAAGAACTACACAAACTTAGAAAATCCGTCTACAGCCGTAAGAATGTATTTATTACCGTTTTGTGATCTGGGTGACAAAGAAAAAAAAATCTATGAACAAACGTTGCATCAGAAATTCTGATACTGTTGATGACAGGTATATTTATAATTTTGACCGGGTTTAGATCGTATACAAATATCACATGACTGAACGTTGGCGCATACATCTCTGTCCATTCAATACCAAAGAAACTGCTTACGTATAAAACTGATGGTTTTTGCCACCCCTAGATGTGCTATAACAGGCGAAATGTGGTAATACTGAAATACAACATTATGAAAAGATTTTAGAACATATATTTTCCATTGTGATTTAGTCAATGGCTTGTAATATAAAATATTATTTAAAATTTTGAAATTGGCAATATTCTCTTTATTTGATATTCTTTCAATTATCTTACTTAGTTCTTGGTCTTTTTCTTGTGCATATTATATTGATGTATAAATTTCCGGTATTTGCGTTAAGAATCCAATATTTGAGACATTATTTTTTGCAACTTTCTATAGTTTCTTCTTTGAACATTCTAGATAGCGTATCAGCTATAGGATTGTCTTTGCCTTTTATATTCACAATGTTGAACCTAGGTTCTTGTAGAATAATAATTTAACATGCCATCTTACCTATTTGTCATGGATGTTGAAGTAGCCATGCTACAGCAGAGTTATCGGTGTGTAGTTCAAACGTTTGTGATTCCAAATATTGTCTGAATTTGTTTATGGCATATATTATAGCGATGGCTTCAAGTTCATAGGTGGGATAATTTAACTCATGGGGGTGTAGAGTATGACTAGCGTATGCTACTGGTAGTATATGTCCTTCTATTCTTTGAGCTAGCATAGCTCCAAGACCTGAAGAGGAAGCTTTGGTTTGAAGGATAAAGGGTTTACCAAAATCTGCCATTCGTAGAATGGGTGCCAAAATAAGAACCTTTTTAAGTTGAGTAACAGTTTGGTCAGTCACATCATCCCAATTAAAAACAGCTTTTTGTTTTCGTAATTTATATAAAGGTTCTGCTACAGAGGCCAAATTCGGAATAAATCTGCCAAAAAAGGACACCATACCCAAAAATCTTGATAATTTCTTTTGAGTATTAGGTGTTTTGAATTCCACTATAGGGCCGATTTTTTCTGTATTTAAACGTATAACCCGAGCGGGTAGTAAAACGCGGTGCTAAATATTAATTAATTAATTTTCTGTATTTATGGATATACCCTTGTATAAAATTACATGTCCAAGGTATTCTATTTGCGTTATGCCAACTTGTATTTTTTTAGGTTTATGGTTAATCCCGTCTTGCGTAATCTTGTAAACACTTCTTTTAAATTAACCTTATGTTCGCTAATGTTGTTGGAGTAGCCCACTTAATCGTCAAGGTAATTATAAACAAATTTATATTAAATATCTCAAAAGATTGTGTTCATAAGCCTGGTTAAAACTCCTTATACCACTGATAAACCAAATGGGAGGTAATTATATTCAAACAATCCTGTTTGCGCGACAAATGCCGTATATTGCTTGCATTGTTCTTTTAAAGGAACTTGGTGAAATTACTTATTTAAATCCAACAATGTAAATATTCTAGCTTTACCTAAATATTGGAAATCCATTTCTTGCGTGGGTTAGGGAGTAGCTTCAAAACATATATTCTTATTTAATTTTCAATAATCCACAACTAAATGGGGTGATTATCCTTGTTTGGAAACTAAGAAGGCAGGTGAAGCAAATGGGCTATTGGAAGGTCTTATTATGTCTTTATTTAGAAGTTCAGTTATATGATTGCGTAGCACATTTAATTTAGGAGGAGCAAAATAATATGGCCGTGATCTGACAGGGGTTTTGTCCAACATGACAATCTCATGTCTCATCACCAGAGCCCTGCTTTTATGGTGAATAAAAAAGCCCAATTTCGTTTTTAAGTTTCCCAAAAGCGGTGAATAAGCGGTGAATTACAAAAATCCTATTTTTGCGACGAAATTATTGAATTAAGACAAAAACGTTAAAAAAGTGGTTTTTACCAAACTTTCATGATTAAGGTGACTTTGTTGGGTTAAAACTAGACTTCCAGGACAATGTTTGAAACAGGTAAACTAAACATATTGAAATGAAAACCAAAAATTACATTTTGTTTGGACAAAACGGTAAAAAACACTTGTCCACAAAAAATGTGCTGTCAACTTATTAAAAAAGTAAGATTTAGCGGCAGCTGGTCCGGGAAAAGTATGTACAAGTCACAAAGACAAAATATTACACAAAAATCATCTTATTACTTCACAAAAATTGTGACTATATTTTTAAATATCAATTTAGTCTAGAAAAATACAAAATAACTACTCAACATCACCAAACTGCAACATGCAGATGGTAACAATGTTATCGGTGA